>JAQZBX010001184.1:7496-87393 GCA_029593785.1 Cabassous unicinctus | reverse complement strand
ACACACACACACAGTATCATTCTCTAGAAGACTCAGGCTGGATCACAAAAAACTTTAGCTCTGTCTACATTTACTCAATTTGGAATAAGAAAAGGTATTTGAAACTGAAACAATCATATGCATATTAAGAGTTATTTTTACTAGTATCTGTGGTAGTTGACCTATACTTCGCCAGTATTTAAGGTAGGAACTCATTGTTGGAAGGAGACAGAGACAGAGAAAGAGAAAAAGAGAGAGGGAGAGGGAGGGAGAGAGAGAAGAGTCAGCTGCTATTTTTTTTTTACTGTGACAGGTCCAATCAAAGCATGTTATATATAGGTACCCTTTTAAAGCACTGTGCTTTGTCTAAGAATTGCAGTAATGTTGAGTAAAAACATTTGAATGAGAAAAGAAAAATGCAGTCAGTCATTCCGATGTTTTGTTTGCACAATGCCAAAACATGTGAATAATGGGAAAAGTTTGGGTGACTAATTGGTTGCAGTAGGTGACGAAGTGAGCCTTCCAAATAGCGTGCATTCTTCTTACTCGTATTACGATTAGCAGTCATCTCTAATATGCATCTTCTGAAGTTTGGCAGACTCTAATTAAACTTAGTTTTTCTTAATTTTGTGAACTCAAATTTTTACCTTTAGAAACATTATTTCCAGAGGGGAAAGAAGAAGGAAATCATTCAGATGGCATATTTACCCAAAAGTGATGAGAATAAAACACTTTCATTGAGGAATTGGTATAGTTATTTCCACATCTGCATTGATGGATTAATGCTATAGAGTCTTACACACTCACATTTATGGAGGGTTGTGCCATTATGCATTATCCAGTTTTATGAATTAGCTTGTAAATATAACGCAATTGCTCTCGAGGCTAGAATGCCTCGTGGAGTTTACTTTGCTTGTTTGTTTTGACAAGTGAGGTTTAGTTTTATGATAATATTTCCGAGCACACAAGTAAGTGCCCTGCAGTCTGTTTTGTAAAGGTAATGAAGCCTCCGTGATCTTCAATCTTTCTGCTGCTTCCAGATATTAAATCTTTCCTTGAAATCTGGAGAGAGAGCCTGCTGTCATGTTCACAGAAGATTCTTAGGCCAGGTGAAAGTGATAAGAAGCCCCACCACAGATAAGGTTTCAGCAAATGCAGCCTGGTCCTTATATTGATATGTTTAAGTAAACATTTCAAGAGCATCATTCAGAGGGCGGTGTCTCATTATCCATAACAACAGGTATTTATTGAGTACCAGCTCTTGCACTGCAGGCCCTGCAGGTCCTGGGGACACAGGTGTGATGAAAAACAGACAGAAATACTTCCCTTGTGGAGCTTGCGTTCGGGTGGAAGGGGCCATCTGAGAAAACAAAATAATAAAATCCCAAATCCAGGCTACAACCGTCTGGTGCTGATGCAACCGTCTGATGCTGCTAGATGACATCCTGGTCCCCGTCTTCCTCAGACACAAATCGGAGCTGTCACTTCTCTGACTGTGCCCAGAAAAACAACCTGCCCTCATTGCCAAGGCCTCCGGGATTCCCGCCGATGCTGCAAACCTTTTACTTCCCAAATGTGCTGCAGCCAGGTGGCCTGCCCAGGGCTCAGGGGCACCAGGCTCTGCCCTGCTTGGGCTGTCCTGCTTGGCCTCCGGGCTCTTCCGCCGTGTCACCGTGCGGTCGGCTGTTGGCCATCTTTTTGGGCTCTGCTCAAAGGTCACCTTTCAGAGAAGCCTTCCTTAACCACCCTATTTATAAAGCGGATTCCCCGCCCGGGTATTCTGTTTCAGCTTCAGTTGGTCTCCTTCATAGATTTTTAAACTTGCATTTGTTTGTGTTTCCCCCATAGAATTCAAGCTCTATGCATGTAAGGGCAAGTCTGTTCTGGTTTATCGTTACAGCTCTATTGTTTAACACATAGTAGGTGGTCAATAACATTTATTGACTAGCTCACCTGAATGACTGGCTGAATGGATGAGTGAGTGGGTGGGAAGGTAAAGAAACTGAGGGTCCCCATGCACTCCCTCCCCCATTCCCCATAGCCCCTGGCAGGAGTGCTACGTACTCATTGTCGGACTGACAGCCTACTCCTGGCCGTCCCCCATCCACAACACACACACACACACACACACACACGGCTGTGTCAGATTCCCCTACTATTTGTTATTGCAGCATCACACACATTTCACTGATTGCACCTGGCCCGTTTTCATGTTGAAATTTTACGTGATTTTGGGTGCTCTTTGATGAGCATTGGCTTCTCTAGAGCCAGGGAGCATCGCAAGGGCCGAGGTTACACGACTCTTGCTCGTATGCAAAGGCAGCCCAAAGCCTGACAAATTACAGGCACCCAATAAAGATCTCTTGAGCAAGTGAACAAAGGAACAAACAGAAGGAGTTTCAGCAGCCGGCCCGAATTCCTTCAGAGGGTGCCAGACTGACCATATCAGAATTGTATGGAATGACTTAGGATTTAGCCTTCAGAGGAGACTATGCCATGAACTGTTTCCCACTAAAACCGCTTAAGGCATGCATGTTTTTCTTAAATTTTTACTCCAATTTAAGCTCCTAGGTGCTTTGATTCTTGATTTCCAAGAAGTATTTTCCTTATTCCTGCGTTGGTAAGCAGATGCTAATCAGCACGCCTTCCTCTTCACGGGAAGGCTTGGACAGATGGAGGACACGGCACTGCTGGGTGAAGGTGTCTGGAGAAGAGCGGGTCATGCGGCCTGAAGAACTGGAGGAGGCAGGCCCTGTCTACAGACAGTAGATATCAACCAGACAGAAAGAACAGGCAGAAAGCATGCGCCAGCAAGGCCAAATGTGTCCATGGGCCCTCCCGCACTGGGGCCATCGTGGTGTGATTTCTTACTAGTCATGAAAGGTCCCAAGGGGAATGGTTTGCACTGGGCTGAAGAGAGACACCTGTTCAGGGCATCCTGCAACTGCTGACTGTGGAGAACCTGTCTGAGGCAGCCTCAGAGAGCAAGAGAGACAAGGCACCCATTTTCCCGGGTCTGCCTTCTACTGGGCAACAGAGAGGATACGCCCTTTCCACAAGAAAGTCACCTCTAGCGGCGCAATGCTTAGACAGCCAAATTTATTCCACATCCTGACCTAATTCGTGTTAGTTTCACTTTTACTGATAAAAATATCCTCTTTTTCTCGTTCCCACACATGTATCTGTAGATACACAGACCCCTGCTAAGTTTGGACTCCCAGTTTGCCAGTGTATCGGGGAACCGAAGTTTTGCTCTAAGTGGTATGAATTGTGGTAATGTCGATATTTTGCAACACATGTCTTGTTGTTTTTGGCTATAGAAAATAAGATGCACGAAGAATAAATTAATGTGTGTAATAATATAAGTAAATCAGATTTATGTGATGTTCTTTGTTTTGCAAATTAAAATGCACAAACAGCTCAATCTTTTTGTCTTTATTAAACAGTTTGCTGGATTGCCTCAACTTGGAGCATGTACATAAATATTCAAATTGAGTTTTTCACTCTGAGGCAATTTTGACATTTCCATATTGGGTTTCTCAGTATTTTATCTAAGAAAGATTAACCACATGTGACCAAAATATGATCACTTGTATTTGTATTACAATTCTTCCAGTTATGTACCTAACAAGTCGATGATTTCACCGAGCACTCCGAAGTGAAAGCATTGCAAAGGGTTTCGTAGTAGCCACTTACGGAATTCATAATAAAATGTTTATAGCAAGATAAAACTATCAAGAGCTCAAATAGTCCAATTGATATCTCTATGGCCTTGCATCTGTTTTCTCTCATTTTGAGGTTTCTGAGTGGGGAGCACTTTTATTTGAAAAAAGGTCTTGCCAGCTAGTACTAGTCCATCCTCACTTGCAATTCAAATGGATTCCTGGGGGGCAGCGCTCCCCATTTCACCAGCTCTAGGCCTTTGTGACTTTGCAGGTGAAAGGAAGGAAAGAGCCACCTGTTCTTGGCCAGGGGTGGGGCCAAGTTGGGCCATGTTCCTCCTCTGGGAGCAAAGTGAGGATGGTAAATCTGACCTCCCCAGTCTAGCAGGGGGAAAAGGGTTCCATAAATATTTGGGGAACCTCAAAGTCCACTATAATTTCACCCTGTTCTCAGCATTTGGAATAAATAGCCTCCTGCAGAGCTTCACTATTTTTTCTCTCATTTTCGCTGGAAACCTCACCTGGGTTTCAGCCTATTCCTGGTTACACATTTCAGACTGGTGGGTGGGCCACTCAGAGGATTCTCAATCTTGTTCATGGCCACGGAACACACCTCAGGAAACTGGCCAGGAAAGGTGATGGGAGGGTCGGTTTTTTAGCACGGAAAAAGCATCTCTGTCCATGAAAAAGCACAAATCGGACGCCCACAGCCTGTCTATGCTTCCACAGACTGTAGTAAATTAAGCTTTCCGAGATTTTCACCAAAACGCTGGGTCAAGTTCTCCCTGGCTGACAGGGTGTTTCTACGGAAGTCCAGTGGAAGCTTTTGACCTGAGGTTATTAACCTATGATTACTGAAAATTTCATTGTGCAATGTTAGACAACTGTATCTTGATTTACGGTTAATGCATATATTCTCTCTGTCCTCTGTCTTGCTCTCTCTCTCCCCTCCCCTCTTATCCTCACCCTCTTCCCTCTCTTTCCCACTCTTTCTCCCTCCTCTATCCATATAGATACACATGTACATACACACATATATATGCACAAATGCAAAAGGATAATATTTATTTTGCCTGCAATGACTAAATTTCTAGGCTCTACAAGTTTACATTTTTTGGCCTTCTTGTTGCATTAATGCATTTTTGTTCGCCTGAATAAGTTATCCCCGGCCCTTGCTTGAATTTGTTCATTAACATTTCATGAAGTCAGCTCTTGATGAATTCACAAGCCACAACTGCAACTTTCTCACTGTTTTCGTCGTGTGAAAAAGCGCAGCACCAGCTCTTCATACCGGTGGATGGTGGAGATAAATCCTCCAATGCCAACTCATCACCTCGGAATGACAGAACTCCCACTGCATGCACACAAGTGCTTTATTACGTGACGGGATCTGAGCAAAACAAATGGGTTATCTGCTGTGTAGCAAACTAAGCAGCAGCTCTTTTAAAATGGTAAACATTACAGTACATCATATCTGGAAAGATTTTTGTCATGTGTTTTCCTGAGATTTTTGCAGTTTATGTGAAAGTTGCAAATCCGCAGCACAGATTTCTTTAAAGGGAAGAGGTACAGGGAGGCGGAGGAGAACTGTCCCCAGGGATTTTTAGAAGACTTGCACAGCGCTAGTCTTATTCCAATCAAGAAGTTATTTCCAGGCATTTCCTCACTGACGGCTTTAAAACCACAGAAATACTTTTTGAGGGATCAGGCATTATTGCTTTGTCTTAGGTTTTTAGCTGTTTGAGCTAAAGGGAAAGTGTGTGATTTGAGAACAGGACACAGGATATTGTCACTGAAGCTCCTGTGAGATGATGGATTGGGAGGCAGGGAAATACCTTAACTTAAGTAAGATTAAGAAAGCTCGAAGAGGGCCTGGGAATCATGACGGCTGCTGTCCTGACCTGGCAGGAGGGTCTCGGCATTTGCTGTGAAATGCTCGGTGCACTTCTCCCCAAGAACTGAGGAAGGGGGTGGGCAAATCGAGCAAGAGGAACCTGCTGACCCTCTGCTCCTCTTCTTTCCTCACATGCTCAAGGGTTATGGCTTGTGGACAGCCAAAGATGATCTCTCTTCACTGAGGGAATCCCAAGTGTGCTGGGTCGGATCACGTACCCCTAAAAAAGCATGTTCTTTTTCTCAATCTGCCTTCCTGTTGGGTGTGAACTCATGGGTAAGTCGGACCTTTTTAGTGAAGGTGGGCCCAACCGAATCAGGGTGGGCCTTAATCTGGATTACTGAAGTCTTTTATAGAAACTCAAATGCTGTGAGCCACAGTGGCCAGGAGCTGGAAGTCAGTGGAAACTGGAAGCACAGACACAAAGAGAGAGAGAGAGAGAGTCATGGGAGAGAAGCAGATATGCAAACCAGGACCCCCGAGGAGGGTGGCAAGCCAGCATCAGAATGCTACAGATTTTGAGGAGAAAGCACAGCCCTGTTGGCACCTTGAATTTACACTTCTAGCCTCCAAAGCCAGGAGACAATAAATTCCCATTGTTTAAGCCTGCCCATCATGTGGTATTTGTCATAGCAACCCTGGCAGACTAAGACACCACAGATCAGACACTATGCATACTTTTTAAGCTGTAAACATGTAAGCCCTCTGCCAGGACGGTCTTCTTATCAATATTTAACAGATGAGGAAATAAGATTTGGGGTTACGTGCTTGGCGAATGGTAGATCTGGGTTCTAAACCTGGGATATTCTGACTCCAGGTTCTACACATTTTGCACTATACCGGTCTACAATCATAATGGTTAGGAAACTGGCCTGGGTAGCTGAAACAAAGAGACATAAGAAAGAAGTTCAGTTCTCCCAGACCAGGCAGACGAGGGTGGGTAGGACCTTCCTCAAAGCAGCCATCAAGATGGAGCAAGTCCATGGCACACATGTCTTAGAAGATGAGGGAGGATTTGCACATAGCAGTTCCACCTGAACTCCACTGGCCTGATATTAGCCACAGGCCGTGCCCACTAGCACTGGAGGTGAAGCATTGAGGTCTATGGCTGGGTGATGACATGCCAATGTAAAAGCCAGGGTGGGAGGTTCTACAAGGAAGGGAAAGAGGAGCCAAATGGATATTGGGATACAGCAGTCTCCCCTTCAACCAAGGTACCTCCATGGTGCCTCTGCCTTCCAAACTGGTGGGAAATTATTATAGGAAAAGCTGGAAACTTCAGGAAAGGAAGGATGAAGGAAGAAGTATTGAGGGTGGTTTCTAGAATCCAGTATTATAAGGTCCTATTCTTCTTTTTTCCCAGGAGCTGAACATTGCCTCCAAATTTCCATTTAAGCCAAGATAACTTACCCTCTATTTCATTTGACTCATCTGTTCTTCACGATAACCCTAAATTGGTCAGTCAGTTTCAGAGTAATTACTCCTCTAGGACCCAAAAGATGTTCCCAAACTAGTCCTCTGTGTTAGAGTTTTTTGCAACAGGGAAGCATATCTGCAAGCTAGGCTGCTTGGACAGCTCCAGACTCTCCACTGTGGGTTGACCAATGGCCAATATCTTCATTTATCACCCATTGGCTGGCTCAGATTGTAAGCTATTGAGCATGTTCTGGAGATGGCAAGATCTTGTAATAAACTCTTAATTTTTTATCCCATAAAAAGGCGTCTCTTTTGAATATTTGCCACATTTTGAACTTTTCATGATCTGCTTTTTTCCCAAGCGTGATAACAAAGTATGTAAGTTCCTTCATTGATTCAACATATGTAATGAACACCCGCCACTGCTGGGAGTTTTTCTAAGCATTGTGGATTCAGTGACAAAGTCACTGCTCTCATGGAGATTACATTTCATTGTAGGGGTAGAGTGGAGGGAGGCGGGTAATAAACAAGCAAATATGCAACTAGACCAATGTCACATGGTGATACGTGCTGCAAAGATAAGCATAAAGTGTCTCAGCGTTGTGGGAATTGGGTTATTTTAGATGAGTAATTAGGGCAGCCTTTTGTTAAAGTGGCATTTAGTCTGAAACTGGAATGAAGTAAGGGAGCAAGTCATGCTTATTTCAAACTCGAGACAGTGTGAAGGTACATGTGGAGGTCAGTGTTCACACTAAGTAAGGGACAGAGTGATAGAAGATGAGGTCAAAGAGATATTCATCAAAGCTATTAGTAAGCCAAGGTAAGGATTTAGATTTTATTAGGAGTGAGACAGGAAGCTATTGGAATATATTGAGCACAGGAACAAAATGATCTAATTACTCCTGATTAGAAGTCACATTTCCTCACTTTTGCTATATTCTATTGGTCACACAAACTAGCCTTGATTCAAGGGGAGGATATTTCATAAAGGTACAACTACCGACGAGCAACGGTTATTGGAAATCATCTTGGAGGCTGGCTACACATGCCTATCCAATTGTTCCAGCCCCATATGTTGAAAAATTATCCTTTCCCCATTAAAAGACATTGGCACCTTTGTTAAAAACTGATTAGCCATATATTTATAGATTTTTAACTAGTCAGTAACATTGGTGTATATGTCTAAATTATGCCTATACCACACTGTCTTAAAAGAAATGATAAAATATGATACTGTAAATCCTACAACTTAGTACTTATTTTTCAAGTATTGATTAGTTTAGGTCCTTTGCATTTCTACATGCGTTTTGAATATTCTTGTCAATCTCAACAACAAATAATCCCTATAGGTATTTCAATTAAGGTTGTATTAAGAATTCACATTTTAACATTATTGAGTCTTCTGATCCATAAACATGATACATTTCTATTTTTTAGATCTTCTTAATGTTTCAAGAAATGATTTATAGTTTACAAGTAAAGATCTTGCCCTATTTTACATTTAAATTTCCAATTTTGTGTTGCTATAGTATAGAAGTATGATTCATTTTTTAAATGCTTTGATAAACTAAGTTATTTGTTCTCCTAGCTTGTTTGTAGATTCTTTAGGATTTATACATAGACAATCATAATATCTGTGAGTAATGACAGTTATGTTTCTTCCTTTCCAATTTGATGTCATTTATTTCTTTTTTCTTGCTTTATTACATTATCCTCCTCTACAATGTTGACTAGAAATGGTGAGAGCAGACTCTTAACTTGTTCCCAATCTTAAGGGGAAAGCATTCAGCCTTTCATCATTAAGTCCAATATTAGGTGCAGGATTTTCATAAATGCCCTTTTCAATTTGATGAAATTCCCTTCTATTCCCAGTTTGCTGAGAGATTTAATTATGAGAGGATATTGAATTTTGTCAAATTATTTATCCACATCTATTGAAAATAACATATATTTCTTGTTTTGTAGTCTGTTAATGTGGCAGATAAAATTTATTGTTTTCTAAATGCTAATCCAACCTTTGATTCCTTGGATAAATCCCAGTTGGTCATGATATATTATTTTCTATTCATTGCTGGATTCAATTTTCTAAAAATTTGTTAAGGATTTTTGTCACTATGTTTGTTGGAATAGTGGTCTGTAGTTTCCTTTTCTGGAAATATTTTCATCTGGTTCTGATATCAGGCAGTGCTGGCCTCATAAAATGAGTTGGAAAGTGTTCCTCTTTTTTCCAGAAGAGTTTGTGTAAAATTGGTATTATTGCTCTTTAAATATTTGGTAGAATTCACCGATGAAGTCATCTGGACCTGGCATCTTCTTTGTGGGAAAGTTTTAACCACAACTTCAATTTCTTCAATAAATACAGGGCTATTTAGTTTATCTATTTTGTTCATTAAGTCCAAGTTGTTGAATTTATTGGCCTTAAAGTAGTCTGTGCAATCTGTAGCAGTGTTCTCTACATTCTTGATATTGATAACCTTGTATTCGTTTTTTCTTAGTCATTGAATGTTCATCAGTTTTGTTGATCTTCCCCAAAAACAGCTTTTTGTTTTATTGACTTTTTTTCCTCTATAGTTTTTATGTTTTCTATTTTATTGTTTTCCACTCATTTCTTTATTATTTCCTTCCATCTGTTTACTTTGGGTTTCATTTTCCCTTGCTTATCTAATATCTTTATGTAGAAGCTTGAATAATTGATTTTAGAGTTTTATTATATTCCAATAGAAGTATTAAATGCTATAAATTTCCTGTCTGAGTGCTTCTCTAGCTGCTTCCCACAGATTTTGATATGTTGTGTTTTCACTTTTGTTCAGTTCAAAATATTTCTCTAATTTTCTTTATGGATGTTCTTTTATTTCCCAGTATTTGGGTATTTTTCAGAATTCTTTGTTTTATTGATTTCTGGTTTACTTTCAATATGGTCAGATGACGTACTCTGTATGGTTTCAATTATTTAAACTTTATTGAGTTTTGTCTTTTCCTCCAAAATGTGGTCTACCTTGGTGAATGTTTCATGTGCCCATTGAAAAAAGTGGGTAGAGGGTTCTACAAATGTCAATTACACAAATTTGTTTGAAGTGTTGTTCAAATACTTTACGGGTTTTTTTGTTGTTGTTCCATTGTTTTATCAATTACTGAGGAAATTAGACACTGCAGAAGAAAAGGGCAGTGACTTTGAAGGCATAGCAATAAGTAGAAACTATTACAAATGACCACAGAGAGAAAAAAAAAGTTTGAGAAAAGTGGGAAAATGTAGGGAGGAAAGAAAAATATTTGAAAAAATAATGGCTGAAAATTCTAATTTTCGTGAAAACAAACATACAGATCCAAGAAATTCAAAGGACCTTAAGCAGAAAAAATATAAATAAAAGTACACAAAGGTACATCACAAACAAATTTTCTGAAAACATATGCTAAAGAGATATTTTAAAAAGCAGCCAGAGATAAAGGACACATTCTGTAGAGAGAAATAGAGAAAAGAATGGCAGCATATTTCTCATCAGGAACCATGCTTGCTGTTACACAATGGAATGACATCTTTAAAGTGTTCGGTTTCAAACCTATCAACCCAGGACTTCATATCCAGTAGTGGTACCTTTCAAAAATGAAGGAAAAAATAAAGACTTTAGGACCAACAAAAGCTGAGAGAATTCATTAATAGACATGTACTAAAAGAAGTGTTAAAAGAACTTTTCTAATCATAAGGAAAATTATGCCAGATGAAGATATGGCTCTTAAAAAAGTAATTAGTGTCCCAGATAGTAAGTATGTATATAAATATAAAAGAGACTTTATGATTTTATTTCAATTTGCATATTTTTAATATAACTTCCATTTTCTCCTCCTCATATTCATGTTTTCTTTTACATCCTTGGAGTTATTTATGATTCATAAGCAGAGTAATATGCTGCCAAAGACTCAAGGATGCTCTTTGCAGATATCCCTATCTTTCTTTCCATGAAGCTTCTCTGCTCTGATACTTGGTCCTACAAATTCTCATTGCCTCAGTCTTTCCTGACTCCAATCTCTATCTCCTCCACTCAGCGATACCTCCAAGCTCCATTTCACTTGCCACTCTCTGTGCTGTGACCTGGATCATTATGACCTGGCATTTGGCTGGGACAATTGAGGATTCAGTTTAATTTCCTTTTCTCTGGGATCACGGTCCAGGGCTGATTGTTGTTCAGTGCCTGAAAACCAATGCTTCATATGTTTTGTCATTATTAGTATTGCTGTTCGCGATGAGAGGGCAATTCAAGTAGCAGTTAATTGTTTATAAGAAGAAATGAACTCCCTCAAAAGGATTTTATTTATTTATTTTTGTGTTTTCCTTACATGCTGGGGTAGGTTAGTTGCCACTTCCTTGTGCCTTCAAAGCTCTCTGTTTATACTCTACAATTGCACATTGTTTTTTATCTTACAATTCACAGGTCCATCTCTCCTTCTGGTCTATAAACACCTTGTAAGAAATGACTTACTCATTTTTCCATTTTAGCATTTAATGTAATGCCTGGCACAGAAATGGCTCTCAAAAACTATCCATTCAAGCTCTCTAGTCTAGTGACCCATTTCCTTGGGTCCTTTGAACATGCCAGGTAGCGAAGGTCCTATACAAATTGGGAATGGTAAAAATGGCGATCATGTCTTGCCACTTCCCCTGTTGGAGCCTACGGCAGGCATTATCAGTCATCTATTCTGCTTCCATTCCAGACCACTGTGGCTTTGGACTCCTCCCTAACATGGTTTCAGATATCTCCTGCCAATAAATTTAAGTTCTCTCATATGCTGAAACTTCTCTGCCATTGATGGATTAGCATTACCCTTAGATATATTTTACTTATTTAGCAAGCCTTCACATCATACTTATTATATGCCAGCTTCATTCTAAGCATTTAAAAATATTACCTACTTTATTCTAATTAGAATCATACGATGTTAGAACTTGCATTATTTCCATTGTACAGATGAGGAAACTAAGGCACAGAAAAGTTGTCCAATGGCCATACAGCTAGTAAGTGGTGTGCTGTGGATACTAATCCAAGGACTCTGGCTGAGTGTCCATGCACTGACCACCCTCCATGGACTAAACCAACTAAAATGTGTGTCTTTATGGAGGAGGTAAAAAAGTAGTTAACACCTCTTTTCAGAAAAAAAAGGGGACTCTCTTACTGTCCCTTCAGTAAGGGACAGGCTGAAACAGATGAGGATTGGAGTTAAAAAGTACCTTGGCCCTCTTAGAACACAAGTGAACAATACCAATCTTCTTCTTATTTGTTGATTTAACAAACATCTATTATGCCCCTTTTATGTTCCATGTGCTGCTGGGAAATCCCAGCAAACATTAAGCCAAAGTGAAGCACAGAACAGTTCTGTACTGAGGTTCTCATCTCAGACACACGAACTGTGAAATCTATGAGCGCTTGCTTTAATTTCAGATCCTGCCAACTAGAGAGCCAGACATATTTTATGCCCTGGGCAGGATTTGGGAGCTAATTGGGATTGCAAAAGAGCTGGGCCTCCAGCTGGGAGGGGCTGGGAAAGGCAGGAGATGTTCTGGATCTTCATTTTCAAATATTCATGCTGTCATTGGTGCATCTTTGGGAAGGACCTTTCCTAATTTCAAGCAGCTGTTTTCTAGGGCACACAGGATGTGTTCTGGTCCCATCCACACCAGAGCCAGGAAGCAACAAGGAACTGAGCAAAGAAGCCAGACAGGAAAAATGGGTCATCCACGGCATTTACACCATTGGACAAGCAGCTCTTCTCTGTTTGTTAATGTTGTTCTTGTTTTGTGTTTTGTTTGTTTGTTTAGATAGATCGCTGATCCAGAGGAAGGGATTAAAATGATAATGGAGGGCTTTTGTTCTGCAGTTAAGGGTAATATCCTGGGTTCTATGGTGAGAGACTGGAACTCTTTGGATGAAGAGAGATGGGGAATTTCTTTCACTGGAATCTTGAAAATTGGCTAGTCAGCGTGACCCTGGCCTGCAGGTCATCCCTGGGTGCCCCACAAAATTCAAGAGAAATGCTGGCCACAAATATAGACTGTATGCTTACTTATTAACACGGTAATTATCCAGGCTGATTAGGGGCATGCATTAAATTGCCATTGCACAAGGTCAGAAAATAAAAGTTTTCATCCCAATATTTTGGAAAAACCTTGTTTCCCAGGGATTCCACCTCTCACTGCAAAGTATTAGATGCTATGTTTCCCAGCAGACCCCAGAGCAAAATTTTATCAGAACGTACACTTTTAATGGGTTGCTGAACGTCCACTTGCTTGTCTGCAGTGCAGAGTTGCCTGTGTGAAGAGTTGTGGGACACAGTCTCCAGTGAAAGCACACAGGCGCCCTCTCCTCCTTTCCCGTGGCCAATGGGCTACCGAGCACGGGGGAGGAGAGGAAACAACTGCCGAGTGTCAACTCCTGGCTTGAGTCTAGAATTCTGGACAATTTGTCGGATTTTAGGAAGTTCTGCCTTTCCTGGCTCTACACCTTCAGACAATAAGTTGCAAAATTAGAAGTGAATGTATAGCCATATACGTGTATACATAGGATGATTGGGATCTAAGTAAATAAATTCAGGTTTACTTTGATCTGTTAGGGTCAAACGTGCATATGGTAAAAAACAACAACAACAAAAAACATAACAAAACACAAACAAGAAGGGCAAAATAACACAAAGTGGAAAATAGGTCCACCATCAGAAGCCAACCCTTAAGCTCAATTCTCTATCTCAGAGATCGTTATTATCAGTTCTTGTATATAATTTGCACATACAAGCTCTGGGACTATACCAGCATTTGTGAAATTTACCTTTTATATTAGTAGGATTGTTCATTTCAAACAAACACATATGCCCGTGAGCGGTGGAGGTTGTGGTATGGTAGTGTGAGGACAGTTGGTCAAGAAAACTTATTAGCCTGGATATTATAAGTTTGTACTGGAAGGTAGGGTGGGGAAGGGCAAGCTTCTGATAATAATTGTGCATCTATTATGCAATAGGCATCAGGAATTTTATATATTCAAGACCCAATATGGAAAAAAAAATGGGTCCCTCTCTTAATTTGCCAGAGTGCTATGACAAATACCGCACAACGGGTTGGCTGAAACAACAGGAAATGGCTGGCTTATGGTTTTGAAGCCAGAAGTCCCAAAGCAAGACATCGGCAAGGCTGCCGCGTTCTGGAGCTGCTGCCCGAGAGCCCCGTGAGTCTCTGGCTTGTCCTACCTCAACGTCCTTTCCTTCCAAGCTCTTCGTGTTTCTGAAGACTTCTGGCTTCTCCCTGTGTGGCCTCCTCCAACTCCTGCCTTCAGTTCCTTCCCTTTATAAGATCTCCAGTAACATGGATCAAAACCACCCTCATGCAGCTGGCCACGCCTTAAGGAAAAATAATCTCTTTAATAGGTCCTATTTGCAATGGGTTCATAGTCATGGGCATGGAGATTGACGGAGAATGTGTGTTGAGCTGCATAACTCAACCTGACACAGTCCCCTTGTTCAAAAACTAAGAATTTCAAGACTGGGAGAGCAGAGCATTACACTAACCCAGAGGCCCTGCTAAAGCAGCACAGGGTTTTATGGGACTGCACAAACTGGAAGCCTGCCAAGCCAGCCCTATGCATACATTCCCAGGGTTGTCCATAAAACAATCTGATGATGGGCATTTCGTTGCCTTCAATTTGGAGACGGAAAGCCAAGATGGAGAAGGTTTAGTCCTCCGTCTCCTTTCCCTTGCATTTACCTACAGGATGGCTTGACAATAGCATCCACACCAAAACAGATAGGAGTGCCCGAAAGAAGGAAGATACTTGCCTCTGACATGGGTCATCTGGACAATGTGTATTTTATATGTAAGAGCTGCTCCAACTTCCAGTTACCAGATGTCTGTAAAAATTCATAGTAGGCTATTAAATTTAGCAGATCCTGTCTTAATTAGATTAGCTTCTGCACAGCACGACAGCAGAACGGCTCACTGATGGAGGGTTTACAGAAATTTCTGGTGGGAATTCTTGATGGAAGATGGAGTCTGTTATCCAAAGAGACTGACAAATAGGAAAAAAAAAAAAAATCGCCCATAATAGTATAAAAATGTGGTCATGGTATGTTAAAGCAGAAACAGGGGTCTTTATTTCGCTGCTGTTTCCCTTTTTATTTGGCTTCAGAACATGGAGGGCTGGGAATAAAGTGGGGGAGGGGCGTTCAAAACAACCAGCTAAGAGAAGCGCAGGGAAGATGGAAACTACAAGCAAATTCTTGTCGTCAAATCCTCCAATAAATCTAGCGCCAAAGGACGGCTCAGCGCTCGGCTGCCTGTCAGTCCACGAGGGTTTTTTCACTTTTATTTTTTTCAGACAGAAAACAAAACTGCACAGTCTGTCTTGAGCTGGTCTTATGTGATTAAACTCACCAGCCATTCTCTCTCCCCATCTGAGGTCACTGCGAAAGCTCACCCAACGCAGCGCAGCAGCCCGCAGCCACCTCTTTACTTGCCCCTCTCTGCTCTGCCGTGGGCACAGGACAGGGATGCACCCACCATCACAGCTGAGGGCTGCATTGCCCGGTAGCCTGGTCACCCCGGAAAGATAGCTGATGTGGGTGCTTTTTCTTGTCATGTGATGCACCAGCTGAAAGGTCACGTTCACGGAAAGCCGTTCTCTCTGCTGTGGCGTCTGTGAGAGGCACTGAGAGGACAAAGCAGCAGAGGATAAAAATCGGTTCCCACCTCCCAACTGGCCCGCTACCGGGCGGAAGGGAATTTGGGTGTTCTGACCCCAGAGCACAGGTTAGGCGAGCTTGGTGGGAAGGCGGCCATCCTTTGCTCCTGCAGGCTGATGTGATTCGCTTCTTACGCAGGCAGGGTTACTAGGCAACTGATTAAATAAACGTGCTGGTCCTACACACACGCTTGCAATTAATTAACTTAACCATTTTCATGTCTGCTGTTTTCTTCCCTTCACCTCAACCCACTTTGAGAGGCAGCCACGATCCTCTTGCATCCAGGGGGAAGAGGCTGGGGACCCATTTTACCTGCAGTGGGAAATGCCCGGATTGTATTAGTTCTTCCCACACATTGAAAGGAAGAACCTGATCAGCAGGTAATTAACATTTTAAGCAACCAAGAAAACAGATGCAAAAAGGCCAAAAAGCATCTGGCATATACCTATTCAAAACCCGGTGGGCTTTCTCATTGTCCTGCTCATGGGTAGACCAAGAGGGAAAAAACGTACAATATGGAGAATCGTTTCAATAAGCAGATTGTCTCCACATCATGAGGCAGGTGCTGAGCAGGAAGCAGGCACAGGGGCCCGGGACCCTCCAGCCAGCCCAGGCTGTCAAGGAAGAGCATTCCTGGAGCAGATGAGGTCTGCGCCATGACTTAGGAGACCAGCAAGGGTCAGGAGGAGAAAAGCACACACAGATGAAGTAGGCATTCCAGGGAGAGGGTCTAGTGTGAACAAAGACCCAGCTCTAAGCCAATGCTATGGGCAATTCCGTTTTGATAAAGTGAAAAATGGCCAGGAAAGGGGCTGGGAATTGGCGGGGGCCAGAGGATAAATGGCCAGCCGTGTTCATTTAGGGGTTCAGACTTTATCCTGTGGGCAGTGGGAGGCACTGAAGGATTTTCAAAGCAAGTGGTGTAGCCAGGCTTTCACCGTGCATGGGTTACTTTAGTCGTATAGAATCAGAATTTAGGAGGACACTCAAAGGGAAAAAACAGTGAAGAAGCTTTTGCAATCATCCAGAGATGAGATGAGAAAACGGAGTACGGCAGGGTAGGAACGAAGGGGCCAAAGCGGCAAGTTTAAGAGCTGTTTGTCCTTTGAAGTTGAGTAGGGGTGGCAGGGAAGGGATGACGTCTAGGGGATGGCCAGTTTCCTGAATGCAGAGGCTGGGGGGGGGGGGGGGGGGGTAATGGCAGCCCCCTGCGGGAAGGAGGAAAAAATGAATTCTGCTTTGTTGAATTTGAGGTTCCATGTGGAACCTATATTCCCCAAAAAAGACTCCTGCGTAGGATTTAATGTCCATGGTAAAATTTAAAGCAGGATAGAGAATGGGTAGGGAGAAGGGCTAGGAGGACCAAGCTTCATACAGAGAGTCTTCTCCTTAAACGTATTTTAGTAACAGCCGAAGAAAATACAGATCTAATAGCACCGATAAAGTTATTATTAATCCTAAGTACTCGGCTCTCTCTAATCTATCCTTCTAATTATGTAATGGAGTTGTCACATTCAAATGTGAAATAGACTGGAATTACCCATGGCAAACAGATGAGCCCAGCAAATACACAGTCCTGAATGAGCTGACATGCTCTGCACACTTGATCACACGCAGCCATCAGCTCTGGGGCCGGAGGGCTCGCCACACGCGGGTGGGCTCAAATGAGAACGCCGAGCTGCCTTGCATGGCTGCTGAAGAGGGAAGAATGATTTCTCCAGGCCCTGGGAACCCAGGTTCTTTCCATTTCCTTTTGTAACAGTCAGAAGATTTATGATCTTGCTTTCACATTTGCCTCCAACTGGAGGTGTCTCTGTGTAACCACTGCTCTGGCCAATTTTCGGTGAAACGCGCATGACTGTGTTCTACAAGGTCGCTCATCCAGCCAGCTGGGTAAAGGTGTTATCATTTGGAAGCGACTTAGGATGCATGGCTGTAATAGCCGGGGTTTTATAACTGTTCCCTATTTAAAAATCCAAACTTCAAATCCACATCTTATAGAAAAATGTCTATTTTTTTATTGATAGACTACTTCCTAAGCTAGAGTGATTTTTATCTGTGGATGTGAGGGTGGATGGTTCAATGCCAGTGGAATAGTTCACTGAAAACGCTAAAATGTGTTTTCAATTGTTTGCTGAGCTTGCTGCTTGTGATTTAGCTTCTTGGACACTGTCTATCCCCTAAAAGAATTATTTTTTTCCTGATCGCTTCTCTTCAGCCTGCAAAGCCTGCCAAAATTGCTCCAAGGGAGCCCTAATTTCCAAGCTTCACTGTCCAGTTGAAATGTAGGCCACTTTTGTTCCATCCTTGGTATCCCATCCCTCGCCCTCACCATTTGGAGGCCACAGTCTTTCGCAAGGAGAGTAAAGGCTTTTGCCCCTTATCCCAGCAGAAACTGGGTTAAGAGGAGTCAGCTTGACAGTTTCCATAGGCATGGAGCTATAAATGAATCCAAATAACATTGGAAATGCAACAAGCTGGGGAAATCATCACTGCTTGTTTTAAAACTTGATATAAAAAGTATCAGACTATTTATTTTCCTTCAATTTGCTTTTTCTTCCACACCATTAAGTTTTTAAAGTTTATCTGTATTGATATATAGATATTGATTTTAGTGATTGCATGGTATTCCATTAAAGTTTAATTAAACAAATCAATCACAATTTATTTAGCCTCTTACTGGTGGACATATAAGTCGTTTCAAGTTTTTCACTTGAAGACTGATCCTGAATAATGCTTATTGCCTTAAAATCTGTATTTTCTGACATTAATATGGCTGCACCAGCTTTATTTTCGTTAGTGCTTTCCTTTTCCTTTCAAACTTTCTCTTTCTTTATGTTTCAGTTGAAACTTCTATGAAGAGAGAATAATTGGAGTTTATTAGTATTTTTGTTTGTTTTATCCAATAATCTGATCTGATGATCTCTAATATTTAACTGGAGAATTTATTTCATTTACATTCATTGTGACTTTTTGGCTTTATTTCTCCCTAACTTATCTTGTTCTTTCTGGATTTCTTTTCCCTCACTTACCTGTCTTCTTTTGGTTTGTTCACATTTTCTACTGGTTAACACTAAATTGTTAAGATGCATAATTGATCTAACAACATCTAAAATCATTTAATATCTCAACTTTCCCGCTCAGTAGAATGTACCTTAAAATATTTTATCTTGAATAAATCCTCTTCCATTTTTACTCTTTATTTCTCCCTTACTTTACCACTCAAAAGTAGATTGTATTTTATTGTTCTTTTGGATAGTCAATTCTTGTTGAAATTTATCTACATGTATACCCAGTCTCTCGTTCACACTTCTGTTTTACCAGTTTTTCCATCTGAGATATTTTTTCCCTTTTTCTTGAAATATAGCCACTAGAAGTTCCTTCAGGGAGGGTCTGCTAGTGGTAAAGATGTTATTTTTCTGTTGTAAACATGACTTTATTTCCCATTTAATTTTTCATGCTGTTTTAAAATTTTGAAATAATTATTGGGTTGAAGGAAGTTGCAAGGGTAGTACAAGAGGGTCCTATGTACCCTTCACCCAATCTCTCACATTAGAAACATTTTGCATGACAGTAGTACAGTAGCAATACCAAGTAATTGGTATCGGTACAAACCACAGAGTTTATTCAGATTTCTCTACTTAAACATGCACTGGTGTGTGTGTGTATGTGTGTGTGTGTGTGTGTGGTGTATAAGTTGGAGCAATTTTATCATATGTGTAGCTTTGTGTAACCATCATCACAGTCAAGATTCTTTACCACTACAAGGTTCCCTTGTAGTAGCTTTTTCTTTCTTTCTTTCTTTTTTAGTTTCCTTTTTCTTATTTTTTTAAATTTTCTGTAGTACCTTTTATAGCCACTCCTATCCACTTACCCCTACATCCCTAACCCCTGGCAGTCTGAGTCTGTTCTCCATCTCCATAATTTTGTTATTGTAAAAATTATATAAATGGAGTCATACAGTGTCTACCTTTTGGGATTGGCTTTTTTTCACCCAGCATAATTCTCTGGAGATTCATCCAGTTGTGTGTATCAATTGATCATTTATTTTTATTTCCAATGACTATTCCATGTTATGGATGTACAACAGTTCATTTAACTATTCACACATTGAAGGACTTTTAGGGAGTTTCTAGTTTGTGATGATTGTGAATAAACTGCTGCTATGAATATTCATGTACAAGTTTCTCTGGGGACATAAGTTTCCATTTCTTTGAGATAAATGTCCAAGAGTACAATTACTGGGTCATATTTACCCTCAATTTTTGAAAGATTTTTTTAACTGTTTGTAAATTTTACATTCTTTGCTGTCTTCTGTCTTCATTGTTGTGTTCAAGAAGACAGTTTTTCTTTTAAGTATTGTTTTGTTTTAGATACAGTTTGTTTTTCCTCTGGCTGCTTTTAAGATCTTCTCTTTGGTATTTTCTAAACACACTGTATGTCTGTGTGTGGATTTAATTTTAATTTTTCTTTCTGGAATCTTTCATTCCATGAATCACAGGCTTCATATAGTTCATCCTTTCTGAAAAATCCTCATTCATTATCATTTTCTATCTTTCCCTCCCCATTTCTTCTATTCTCTCCTAATTTATAAAGTTTGTCATTCTGTCCTTTATGTCTCTCAATTTCTCTTTCAAATATTTCATTCTTTTAATCTGATTAATTTCTTTAGTTTTATTTCCTAGTTTACAAATTTTCTCTTCAGCTGTATACAAACTACTGTTTAATCCTACTGTTATATTTTAAATTTATTTTCCACATCTGTTGATGTATTTGTCTCTTTTTCCTTTATCATTTTTTAATTTTTAAAATTCTTTTTAATGTCTTAAGGCACAGAAATAGACTTCTTTTATTATCTATATTTAAAAAATCTATTATCTAGAATTCTTAGGCCCCCAATTCTTCTGCTTGTTATTTTTACTAATTCTTGCTCATGATAAATTGCTTTCTTATGTGTCTTTTATTTTTCATTGTGAGCTCATGTTTGTTGGAGACTTAGCTATGGAAATTGTTTGTTGCCTGGGTTGAAGATGTCTGTTTAACCAGGTAGCTGAGGGCATTACTGGTTTTATATTGACTAAGTAGTATGAATTCAAACCTCAAATCCATGTGAAGGCAGGCTTTTGTTATTAGTTCTTAGGGCTTTTTTGTTTTGTTTTATTTGCCTAGGTCTACCCAGGGTAAGAGAGACTCACTGAAACAGTGTAGGGTGTGCTAGGATGTGCTTTCCAGATCCCCTTTCAGGACTGAAGGACTTATCTTCCCAACTGCTGGGAGTTCTACTAGCTCATGGCTGAGGGCTGGGAATTATCCTCAGCTAAAGAAAGCTGCCTTGCCTAAGGCCATTCCCTTTTCCCAGGGGCAGCCTGCAACAAATGGGGTACAAAAACTGGGTCCCCTTCACCCCCTCTAAGAAGTACTCTGAAACACCATCCTAGCATCCGAATTCCCTGTGGGGATGCCTGAGGCCTTTCTGAGGCCATATCACAGCTCAACTTCTCACTCTACTCAAACCTTCCCTTCCTCTAAAGGGTAAATCCCAAGAGTACTCCCTTATAAAACTTCTCACATGCTAAACTATGGCTAATAGTTGGATTTCCAGGTAGACTAACCTGCAACATAGCCAAGCCCTCCTTCACTGATGGTGGAATCCTTTGGGATCCTGGATTAGTGCACGCATCTCTGGTTCTGGTTTCCACCTCATGCAGCCCATGTCCTCCTCTTCTGTCCTTGCTTGGCTGATAAACCCCCATCCAAACAGGGCCAAGCACCACTCATTTTCCATTTCTTACTTCTTATTTGTCCCTGAGATTTTTCCTTATTACCTTGTGAGTTCAGCTTTGCAATAAAGGAATGTTCTCTATATTTAATCCAATACTTCCAGGTACTTTGCAGCAACAGGGTTTTTATGTTTTCAGCACTATGGTAGAAGGGCACAAGGATTTCAGAAGGGACTGCTCTATACGATTGCTATTGTTGCTGTCGTTATTGATCAATCTGTTGTTTCTGTGAACGTACAGTTTGCTAATTCTTCCCTTCATGGATGTTTGAGAATTTTGTCTCTCTCTGCTGTGACTTTGAGGGTGATTTTTGGATGGATGGGCCTCTCAGTGAGCAAGGGTCTTTCAACCGCAGGAGAATAAGGACAAGGCCCTGTTTTTGTTGTACTGCCACACGCCTTCCTCAGTACTCTTGGGGTGGCATGTTTGCTCCCGACTCCATTAGTTTCAGAGGACTCAACCAAATTTGACTTTTCCAAAGCAGAGGAAAAATCATCCATCTTATTCCAAGGAATTTTAGTACCAAAGATAGAACACACAATTTTTAGAAAATTTAATTTATTAATGTATAATTTGTGTATATTAAAATGCACCCATTTAAGTGTACATTCTGATTTGTTTTGACAAATGTAAATACACATGTAACCACCACTACATCAAGATAAAGAGCATTTTCAACACTCTTCAAAAGTTCCCTTGTGCCCCTTCCTAATCAATTCCCCCAGAACCCTGACAACCGACAGCCACTGATACGTTTACTGTCAGTATGCATTATGTAAATAGAATCAACAGAATGTACTTTTTGAGTCTGGCTTCTCTCTGCACAATGTTTTTGAGATTCACTCTGTCATTGTGTGTTTCAGTAGTTCATTCCTCTTTATTGCTGAGTGTTTTCTGCTGTGCGGGTATACCACTACTTGTTTTTCCATTCCCCAGTTGGTGGGCATTTGAGTTATTTCCAGTTTAGGCAATTATGAAGAGAGCTGCCATAAACCTTGAAAGGCCCAGCATTTAAATTAAATTCTATAAAACTCTCCTTTACTATATTCCAAAAGACCTGGATTCTAAAGCCTTTTACCTCTGAGGTAACATAAGGTTTCCTGAGATGGGATAAATTGGGTTCCACTACATCACCTGGTTTTCATTTTCTCTAAGAATGAATATCTAAGTCACATTGTGAAAGCAACATAAGTTCTTGAGAAGAAAGACCAATAAAATATTATTTTGATTCTTCATCAGGATTAGTTTTAGCTAATTCTGCCGTGTTTCAACATACCAGCTTTTATCTCTCTATATCTCTATTTGATTGGTGCCAAATGTTTCGGAAATTATTTTCCTCCTTATTTCCATTGTTTTCCTCATGGATTTTTCATAGGACTTCTCCGTTAACACTTTATGGAAACGCTTTGGGAAACAGCTCCTATAATCCCGCTTTTATTGGGGATTAAGCCCCAGTTCCTGGGGCTGGCCTGCAAACTTCTTTCCTTTTCTTCAAAGGCCTGCCCTCCTCCGTCACACTGCCTGCCCCCGGCCCCCTGCTAGAGCTGCTTCTTTTCTAAGGGTCCCCACAGACATGGCCTAGGTGGCCTCCTTCAGGGAAGAGCCTGGTCTTGACTTTGAGCCAAATTCTGCACTTCAATGACAGTCCATAGTCCAATCTGCGATGCTACTGGTGGATGGGAAAGACATAAACATGTCCTTCTTTCTTTTTTCCCCGTCTGCAACATACAGGGCACAACTGAGTCCAGAGTAGGATGAGGGAGGATCCAAAATTGAAGGAAACAATTTGGGAACAATTCAGGGATGAAACTCCTCCACCCACAGGTAGTCTGCAGCTCAGTGACTTCTCCAGGCTCCCAGACATTTGCCAACACCCACTGGGGACCCTCCTGGTCGTCTGCCTCTGAGCAAAGCTACCATGTCCAAGCCCAGCTGCCCCCTGAGCTGGGTCTGCTTCTTGCTGCTCTCTGGACCTTCTCGCGACGGTTTCAACCCGAGGGTCCCTATACTTCCAGAGATTTGGAGGTGGTAATTGGACTCTTGAGCAATGTTCTACGTTTCGCCAAGCTTAGCAGCAATCTGCAATGCGGCTGCAATGGCTAACCAAGGAGTCACCATCGTTCAGGGAGGGACTCGTTTTAAATCAGTGTGTTAAAATAAGTTCGTTTGTGACGATTAAAAACTCCTACTGACCACTCTTCATGCCGTTGGTTAACACAAATGATGAAGCAAATTAATCAGGAAACAATAACTGTGGTGCAGTTGATAGACAAAAAATTTGTGAGAATGGGCTTCCTACTGAGAAAAGTCATAAAGGTGGCCCTTGGTGAAAAGAAATAGGGGTGACTGTGATAAATCTTTCTGGAATTGTCTTTATACAAACTATTTCTGAATTGAATTATTGACTTTCTTACTTTTATTTCTTACAGTATTTATTTTTTCCCTTTATAAAGATCATCCTGCCATCTATTCCCCTCATCCCCAGCTCTCCTTCCTCGCCAATACGTGCCTAGTGAAGGATTTATGGCATTGTTCTCTAGTCCTTAAAATGGTGACATAGAGGATGCTTTTTAAGTTGTGAAAGCGAGTCATCGTACACAAACATAATGGGGGAAACAGTTTACCTGTAGCAGCATAACTCTCCTTCAAATCAATGACAATTCCTCTATGCTCTTCCACCCTCAGGTACGAGTTCCCCCTTAGTGGATGGAAATTGCCAAGGACAAGGACCTTTTCCCTTTTCTTTCTTTTAGGTCCCTTGCAGTACCTGGTGCCATTCCGAATACCTGGTAAAATTTTCAAGACTTTCTTGAACGGATTTAAAGTTGTCTGTATAGAACTTCAACTGTCTGGTTAACAATCAACAATGAAGTGGGGCTTGATAAAAACACACACTCACTCATGAAAAATTTGACTTTTGTCTGGGTGGGTTGACAAGGCAGCAGGAGACAAATGCCTCTGTTGTGGTGTAAATTTTGGGACAAGTAACTTATTCCTCAGACTTCTCACATGCTTACACAGCCTTTAGGGCCACAGGAAAGGGCAGTCTGATGGGATGGCTGAGGTGGGAGGGTCTGTGTTCAGTTATATCTGCAGCCAGAGCTGCAGGACTGGTGAGCTGGCGGTATCTTCATGGGTTAGAACATTTGCAGGTTTGGGGAAACTGAATTGCAAGTTCAGCTTGCCACAGCGCTAACTTTAGTATGCAGCTTGACATGATCAGAAACCTCATTTATTTCCCATGTTGCACAAATAACGTTATAATATGTTAATGAAAATTGAAATGAGAGAAAAAACTGCCTGCAAGTCACCATGTCAATAAAAGGCCGTTTTCATTTTTTCATATGCTGCATTCCCTTCTCAAGTGAATACCTATTATGTGGTTATCACTGTAATGTAGACACAGTTCCTTATCCCGTTTTCCATTTCACATTTCATCACTGGCATGTTTTCTATGTCATTACTGTAGTCCCAAAGCCACGAAGCCTGCCTACATTGCACCCAGCTTTGGCATTTCCCTTGAACAGGGGGAGGTCTGTCCTTAGCCCTGGGGTGAAAATGGGGACAGGGACTTATAGGGATTAGTAGGTCTTGGGGGGCAGGTGGAAAAGAGGGAACTCAGAACTTGGGGCTCCTCTGCTAACCCCAGACAGGTGTCTGTGGGGCCAGGGGGAAGGCACGATAGCCTGACGTTCTGTCCAGCCAAGCATAGGAGCACTTATTTAGACTCAGGCCAGCCTGGCAAGCAGAGGGCCCGAGGGCACCTGGCGGGTGTCTGGGGCATGTGCTTTTTGTGCCCTGATTTCAGTGAAGACTGCAGGAGCCGTCAGCTCATCTGTTCAGGATTCTTACTCTGCCTCCTTCCATGAAGGATGTGAGATGTAGCTTCCAAAACACTGCAGATTCGGTCATTCCGCCTCATCGTATTAGCATCTGCGTCCCCTGGAAACATAGCCCTGCAAGGCGTGGAGAGAATAGAAAGAAGGAGACGGGCTGGGGAAAGACAAACGAAGCCCAAGGAGGGCTGTAAAGCACTCAGAAGGAAGCAGGTGAGCGTGGCCGTTATTTCTGAGACAGGAAACACCGGGAATGAAAAACACGCAGCGTACTATTCCTCCGAGGCAATGATGCATGAAATAAGTGTTATTAGAGACCCAGGGGGATGCTTTTCCTTATTTGTTAATGTACCTCGTGCTGAAAATATGCCAAGGGCTGTCAGCACTGGGCCGCGGAACTAGAAGCAGCCTTCCCTCCTGATTCTTCCGGTTAGTGGAAGGCACGCTCGCTTCCCTCTTACAGACGGCCTACAGCACCGTGAGAATCTACACCCCCTCCTGCCTCCTCTTACGCCCCCCCACCCCCGCCAGTCCTTGACATTGGGACACATTTCCTGGATATAATATACTACAATGTGCCAGCAACCTTCAGCACTTCTGGTGTACTCCTGAACGAGCATGTCTCTTGCCCTGAATGACAGATCATGGTTCTCTAGCTCTCTAAATCAGGATTAATTTTAGGAAAAATGGATTGCAGACAAGGAGTCAGGGTCATAGGTCATCCACTTGGTGGGGAGTGAGCCAGAGCATGCCAGGTCTTTCCTTCAGACAGCGCTGGGACATTAGCGTAATGTGTGTGTCGTCAGGGATGGGAACAATGCCACCCAAATACATTCAAAGCAGTCTAGTAATCTAGCAATCTAGCAGAGAGGGCAAAAGGGGGGTAAAGAGCGAGGTGGGCTCAACATCTGTATTTTGTTCACAAGGGCTGACAGGCTGTAGCTTACCCGTCTTCTCCCTCTATCTAATCACGCTTCGCATTTAACACTCTCTAATTGTGCTTGAACATCCTCTCTTCCCTTCATCTCTCAACATTTG
The DNA here is from genome assembly GCA_029593785.1 of Cabassous unicinctus. Lineage (NCBI taxonomy): Eukaryota > Metazoa > Chordata > Mammalia > Cingulata > Chlamyphoridae > Cabassous > Cabassous unicinctus. The sequence continues at coordinate 61,073 of JAQZBX010001184.1, read as the reverse complement.
TAGCCCAGATATGACTTTACATCAGCTACAAATGTTTTCCACTTCACTTCAGATGCTCCATTTTGTGGGTTGGGCAGAAAAGGCAGTTTTACAAACTTAGAGCAGGGTTTGTGTTTAAAGGAGGTGTGTGTGTATGTATGTGTGTGTGTGTGTGTGTGTGTGTGTGTGAGAGAGAGAGAGAGAGAGAGAGAGACAGAGAGAGAGAGAGAGAGAGACAGAGAGACCTTGTAGAAAGTATCTCGGAGCTTGCTTCCTCAAAAATGGCAGTTGTGATTCTATCATACAGACACATTAGCATTCTAGTAATCTTTGATATTGACCTGGGCATTTGCTCACCCATCCACGTGGTCATTCAACAAACACTTAGTGATCGCAACTGCTGGGTGGGCTAGGTGCTTGACGACAGGCAGTTGTTTTCTCTTGGACACGCTATGTCTGCCTAGGGCAGAATGCAGTGCTACACTAGGAGTGGAGAGGCATGAAGTGATGGTTGGTTTATCTGGAATTATCCAGTCCCTTTGCTGCCCAGGAAACACACAACCATTGGAGCTCCAGGCCCTGAAGCGATGCCTCAGCCTTCCTTACACACACCGTATGGAATGCTCTGATTGCTGACGGATAGGCACTCATTTGGGGGTGAACCACTTGGATTTGAATTCTGGTTCTGCATTTTTGTGCACGATCCTTGGACAAATTACTTGGCCCCTCTGTGCCCCAGGCTTTGCACGTATAATGGCTCAATTGCTGTTGTGGTTTTTTCACGCCTTTGTCTCTGCTAATTTCTTCACCTCCTCCTTTCTTTCTGACTGCCAGATGCTCCACATAATCCCGTTGCCACTTGAGACTTAGCTACTTCCTCAGCCACTGGCTGGTAAAGCACCACGCAGTTCTCAGGAAGTACTTGTTCATAGATAACGTTTTGAATTTAATTTTCCAGGAGTTGATAAATATAGGATTCCTCCCAGCTCTTCTCCACACTTTTTTTTTCTGACAGTCTTTTTACCATAGCTTCTCTATTTATCTCTTTTCCTGAAATGTGTCTTCTGGTTTGAGTGGGCCGTCTTTCCAACTAATTTTTTTCTACATGGTTATGTATCAAGTGTCAGAAAAATGTGACTCACCACCTGTGTTTGTAAATAAAGTTTTATTGTAACACAGCCATGTCAATTTGTGTACGTATGGACATATTTGTATACATATGGCTGCTTTCCATAACAGCAGAATTGAGCAACTGAGGCAGAGGCCAAAATGACCCACAAAGCTGAAATTATTTACTGTCTGGCCCTTTATGAAGAAATGGTTGCCGGCACCTAGAATGTAAGACAGTCTCCAACTGATGGATATTTATTTTGTTTCCAATATGGGGACTTTATAAACAATCCTTCCTAGGAAACTTGAAAATAGCTCACTTTATGTGTGTGTAAATACAGTATATGCTTAGGAGTACATTTACTGGGTCAAAAGGTATGAACATTTTTAACTTACTCAATTTAGCCCAATTATATGTCTTGCTCTGCATGTTGCAGTAGAGAAGGCTAAAGCCACCTAATTTTTGTAATCCCTTATGGGTGCCTTACTTTTTTTGGCCCCAGGACACAAAAGTTTCTTTTTCTTTTCTTTTGTTTGAAGCCTAGGGATTCAATACTTTTGGTCCGTATCCATTTGTATTGGACCGTGGCTGCCCTTTAAATGTGAGAAATACCATAAGGCGTGTGAGGATAAAATGCCCCTCCGTTTTCTACTGCTTCCGCCAGAAGCCTGAGCATACCAGCCGTCTGGGGTCGCTTTACCTGCCCTTAGGGACTAGGGTTTTCCAGGCCACGCAGTGAGTTGAAGTCCACGTAAGAGCCGCCTTTGCTAGGATTCCTCCACACTCTGTCCAGTGTCTTCAATCCCAACCCCAAGTGTGGGGGTATTGGCCAGCCCCCCACCTAGGCAGGCCCTGGCCAGCTGCCTCTGCGACCCTCTTGGGAGAAGTCTGTTTAGAGCTCTGGCGAGAGGCATCCGCTCACTCCCCCCACCTGGTGTGTAATCTCCACGGCACTTGGAAGGTCTTTATAGATATTGGTTTAGGTTACAGGTGATTCTATTGTCATGGAAAAGAGGATTTCTCTCAAACTCCCCCCGCCCCAAGTTTTGGGCTTACATAAGGGAAAAGAACGAGGCAATGCTATCTTTACTTTATCATCTTGTAACTGCCTCCCCATGACAGCTTTTGAGCAGAAAGTTTGTTCTTCAAAATGGCATTAAAGGAAGACAATTTCCTTTGTGGAGCATTACTTTCTTTGTAAAATTAGCTTAAATTTACAGCAAAATAGCCAAGTTATAGTCCCAGAATACACATTATCCTATTGGTTAGGGATGAAGAGACAATTCAGAAATGCCAGAGGTACATGCGTTTCCTGTTGCGTACTCTGAATCCATAAAATCTATGAGTGACAGCACATGCTCTACAGATTTGCTGCAGAGGGAAGAGCTCTGCCTATAGAGCTATAGTTTCTCTATTTTCTCTACTTTCTAAATACAAAACCACAGCCCAGTCCTGAAACTGGACAGTCAGAGAGCCAAAAACTCAGTCTTAAAGGAACTTAGCAATATTTGGCTTGTGGGAAAGCAGAATGCTTGCATTAGCCCTTTATGGAAAGTCCTGTGCGTCACGCAGACGTGTTTAAGAAAAGAATAAGACAAGAGCAATGGAGAAGGTTTGCATTGGTTAGTTTTTAACCTTTCCCCTTCTGTTGACTACTAGTTTTCAAGAGAGAAGCATCTTTTACCAATTGTTAATTGAGGAACTTTGAATTAATCAGCTCATTTTGAGGGCACAGTTTAGGATGATATTATGTCAGAATAGCCATATTTATGAAAAATCAGTTTAGTGTGATAATATTTCAGAATAGCCCTACTTACGACGAATCGGTTTAGGATGGTATTATTTTAGAATAGCCATACTTATGATGAGTCATCCACAGTGCAGCTAGTGTGTTGAAATTGTTTCCAATTATTCACGCCACTTCTCGGAGACAAAGTAGACCATGTTGGACTTATTATCTGTTATCATCCCTCCCCAGGACAGCATGTCCAAGCTTTTTTTCTATTATTACTTGGGCCATCCTTTTCAGGCTAATTCTGAATTCTGCTGTGTCCTCTTTAAATTGACCTGGCTAAAACAACAGAATTTGGTCCTTGGAATCAAGAAAGGCTGTGCCTTTGTTCCAGTAATGGCATCCTCCTAGAATCTCATATTCACTTTAAGGGGTTTCAGACAGATTGCAGGAAATGATTTCCAGTACAGCGTCCCTGTCTCTTATCTAAGCTGAATTTCTTTCTTTGGCCATCTTTCTAAATTATTCCTGCCGCCTTGCAATTTCTCCTAATCTTGATGGGCTGTGTAATTATTTTCTTTTATCAGTAGACTTTGCCCTTCCAAGTTGTTAACAAATATATTGAAGAAAATTAGCTCTACATGACTAACTATACTCAGATTCTTAAGGCAGTGACTATTCACATTGTCGGAGGCTGAGAAATGACCACTGATTTTTGCTCTTAATTTTTATCTCTTAACCGGTTCTAAAAATTCAGAGTGAGATGCTGCATTTTACTCTACGTATTGACCACGTTTGCCCCCCAAAACTCACTAAAATCTTTTGGAAGCCCAGGGTTATGTTGTGCACTCATTTTTCCGTTATCTACATTTTTGAACCTCTTTAGACAAATTTCCACACTAAAGAGTCGCAACCTCCCTATTGCAGAAACACGCATGTTTTGTTACAGCAGACTTATTTCTTGCAGGTGGTTATAACATAGAACACAGTCACTTCCCCCACTTTCCTACCCCCCCCCAATTGCTGGAAGGGAGGCCTGTCTTGCAGTGGCCATCCAAGGTGGCAGTTTATACCTAAGCCCGGGCTAAGGAAGCAGAAGCGTGGATTGGTGGGCTTCCCACTCTCCCCCAAGATACCTAGAAATACACTCAGCCTAGGGCATCTAGAAGGTTGGATTTACCATACCTTCAAAAAGGTTTCTGAAAAATCCTGTCTGTATAATTTGAAGTGATACAGCATCAGGCCTGTATTTCTTACATCTTTGACAACTTTTACCTAAACACAGCCCAAACACGGTTTGTAAAAGAAGTGTTTAGACTGGAAACATCTTTGGCATGGCTTTATAACAAAAATATCTCTTTCTAGGTACCCAAGTGAACTTGAATCGGAGCCAGAAGACATTTCCAGTGAAGGAGATCAACAGAGGGACAGACACAAATGTGGGGCTTGCCAATGCCAGGAAATAGCAGGGCTGGGAAAATTGGTTTTGTTGAAATGAGAAATCCTTAGACCGCCTGTCAGGAGTTTCCCTTGACTCATACCTCCCCCTAGATTCTGGAAGAATTTCTCAATCTCTCCAGCACCTCCTGCCCACCCTGATTCCCCTTTCCTACCGCCCGGAGAGCCCCCCAACATTCGTGCACTCATCCGCCAGCTCTGTGTGGTGGTCCTGAGCCCTTACCTGGGTTCACCCTGGAGAACTAAACAGCTGACACTGTCCCTGTCCTCAGAGCGGGCAGGGTCAGGTCTCTGTAACTCGAGGGCGCGATGCTGCAGGCTTGAGCAGGTGAAGCAGCTTCTCCTGTAGTTCATCCGTCTTTATTCCTGCTAGCCTAGTAAATCCCTTTTATAAAATCGCGAGCTATGTGCTTGCTTGTCTCTTCCTCTGAGATGAGTATATAAGAGCCATTGATTTCATTTTATTAAGAAAAGACAGCAGGTTTAGGAAGTTTGAGGGATGTATTCTACAAATCACTGCAGGAGGAGAGTAAGTATAACCTCGTCTTCTAAGCTGAGCTCCAGGCACCTGTCACATGGGTCCTCCCGGGTTTCCTTCAGAAGGTGTGTTTGGGAGTGCCCCGCTATTCCTTGGCAGTTCTAGAAGCTGGATGACCCAAAATCCATTCTATGGTATTGAGGTTTCAGAGAAAACCACTATCAGATTAACAGTAAGCTTCAAAAAAATCTGTGCAAATCTCATTTCTGGAAAGTAGGTGGTGAGACCCCGGTACCTACTTTCTTTCTTTTATGTGCAACTTCCAACAAAAAGATTCCTTTGGACTTCCTTCTCTGAACATTAACCATTCACTACTCCCTTATAATGGAGTCTGTACAGACTGCAGGATGGGCTTGTGTGTGTTCATTTAAAAACCCTAATATATTCTTAGGGATTTGGAGGTACACTGTAGGGATTAATAAGTGGCACTGTTGTGGCTTCAAGAGCCCTAAATAGGTCGGTTGTCAGTCTGCCTGTCTCTCTTTCAATATGCAACTGAATGGACATCAGTCCAGCACACCTAGTTAATAAGTACAGCAAACTAATTCAAATTGTGATGGTGTCTGCCTAGCATCGCCACTGTGCTATGGAAGCCTCATTAGATAAGGTCAGGAGCCGACAAATAGAAATGATTTCTGGCACACAGTAGACAATGAATATTTAGCTAAATAAAAATGCATTCATTGTAAGTTGCTTAATGGGCGAATACAGACTTTTCTGATTTCTTCTTTTCTTTTTATTCTCTACATGTCTTCCTTCCTAAAACAATACCAAGTGGACCAAGTGAACTCTGGCTGGCTTACGGTAACACTAAGGAATGGCTGCCATCGAGTGAGTGAGCATTGTTTAAGGACTTTACATTGGCTCAAAAACCTGCAAAGTTTGTAATATTGTTATCATTTACATTTTAGATGAGGAAGCAGGGTCAGAAAGTGCCCAGGAACTCACAGGCAAGAAGTCACAGAAATGAGATGGAAGCCTAGATTTCTGAGTCTGAGCTCTTCCTCCTTGACCATGTTTTTGCCCCTTGGCAAACCCCCAGCCTCTCGGGTGCGTGTACTTCTGCAAGAATGTTGAAGGTAATGTGGAAAAGACCTGAGTTTGGGGGAGTGAAGGAGAAGAGAGAATCGTTCTTCCTGCTGTCTTCTGATTCGATGGTTTCTTATGACATTGTCCGTGACGTAGAGGCTTTGCTGACAGCTGATAGATGTAGCAGGTGTTCTGTGCTGTTGGCTCCATTAGACTGACAACCAGTGGGCACTATTGTCCTATGGCTTTCTTTCAAGCTTGTTCCAGTTCTTCAAGAAGATAGGCTAGGGAACCTTATTCTGAAAGATGGTCTGAGTAGATATGTAAGGGATGCTATATATCTCATTTTAATTCTCCTTTCTCCTTGTATGGTACTTCAGCTCGCCTATTGGCTTATGGTTTTATACATTTACATTAGAAAGTTTTTGTTTGATGGTGTTTCACTCCCTGTGGTTATAGCAAGATCTGTCATGCCATGCCTTTCTGAGCCATTGGTGATTTTTTTGTATCTGACCTGCTTGGAGTTTTCTAAAAATGTTCAGACAACCTAACCAGGGTTGCAATGCTATTTCTGCCTCTTTATTTGCTGCCATTCTTTTCCCCAAGAGGAAAGCACAGAGTTGGGTGTGTGACAAGATGAGGTTGGGGGAGGTAGACTTAATCTCTAATAAAGTTTCCGTTCATGAGGAAGGAGAGCTGCTTTAATTAATGTGTCTCCTAGGAAATCCAAGATAGAATGGGACAATCTCATCACAATCAGAACTGTCTCCTACCTAATTAGTGGGATATTAAAGCAGAATTGCTTAAGTCAACCAATCTCACTTTCATAATCAAATGTGTACCCCAAATTTGCACATACTGTGACCTGACCTTTTCTCTTCTTAATTTATTCCAGGGTCTGGGGGTTAAAATTATTTCAAAATAATTGCCCTCCCCAAGAAATATGCAAGCAGACTACTTAGTTAGCGGAGTAGACTTGTGTTATTTTGAAGGTTATCTTTTTCCCATCAGTCCAAGATGCTTTTCATCAAAATCCATTTGTTTATTTCCTTAGTTTGGTCTTTAAGGCAAAAACAAGGGCCTCACAAATTTAATAAATATTGTTTAACATACCAGTTTGACATAAGAAGATATGAGTCATTCTTGTTCTTTTAAAAAATGTTTTTGCTCTCTGACATAATTTATTAAATGACTCCCATTCATAATATGATCTTGTAGTTTTGAGTAAAGCTTTGGCATTTTCCAAATATGTGTGCACTGAAATGTTTTGGCTAGTAAGCCAGACGTAGCACAATGGTAGACTCTTATGACATCTTGAAGTAAATGGCTTTCTTCCATGTCACAGGGCTGCTCAAAGTGTGCAAATTTTAATTCTACTTTTCTCCTTCTGTTTTTTTAGGCAAAGTTGTAAAAACAGTGCTATGGAAATGAAAATCAAATATGTAACTTATATAAAATTTTATGATGTATACCTTAAAACCTAATACAGGGGAGTAGATGTGGCTCAAGAGGTTAAGCACCTGCTTCCCACATGGGAGGTCAGGGGTTCGGTTCCCAGTGCCTCCTAAAAAACAAAAAAAGAAACAAACAACAAGCAAACAAATGAAAAAAAAACAAAACTCAGGGGAGCTGATGTAGCTCAGTGGTTGAGTGCCAGCTTCCCACATATAAGGTCCCGGGTTCAATCCCTGGCCCCCGGGACCAAAAAAAATAAAAAAGATAAAAACCCTAATACAGAGAGAAAAAGTAAGTTTGTGGGTGGTTGTTTTTTTTTTACTTAACAACTATTTATTGAGCACCTAATATATGCTAGGTATTATTCTAGGTGCTGGTGGGTAAGCCATGCATGACAGCATATCTGTTCTCTTTTACATTCTAATTGGGCTTGGGGAACACAAACAATGAATAAATAAAATGTGTCATGTATCGGATGGTGAGAAGACTAGGCGGCAAAATAAAGTAGAGGAAGAGGCATGAAAATGATGGTGAGAGGTGATCAGGGATACAGGAGAAGAGGCCCTGCTGAACAGATACAGAGCACTCGTAGTTTAGGGGCACCTGGCTTACCAGCTGGAGGCACACATCCATAGCAGCTCCTTCCCCTTTACCAGTGTAAATGGCGCTTGTTTCCGTTTTCACCAGGTGACCCACCAGATCCTTTCCTTGGTCCCTTTCTAGCTCCTGATGCTGAGGTCTTCCTCCTACACTTGAAGGTGATGCACTTTCTAGACCGCTAGCCGCCTTCTTACACCTCCAGCTTTCACAGGGCTCCAAGGCTCCAAGGAGCCACCAAAGTTCATGTGAACATTCTGTACCCTCGGCTCCAAGGAGTCAAATCACTGGTAAAGTTCTGCTCCCCTGGGAGTTGTTTATTCCCTGACATCTACACTTGTTTCATTTATTTTCCTATAATCTCATTAATTAATCACCAAACTGTCCACAGAACTATAAGCGCATCTCAATACATCAGCTAATCTCTCTGTTCCGTTGTTTTCCTGGACTCAGGAGCTGTCGACCTTCTGAAAGTGCCTCTGCCTCCCTCCATTTGCGCTGAATCCCAAGTCTTCCTCTCTTCTCCTAGTTTTTGTTTTGGTGAAGCACCAAAGGTACTATAAATGTGTTTGTAATATTGGAAAATATCTTTATGTTATACTTGTGATTGATAATTTGTCTGAAATAGAATTCTAGCTTAGAAATAATTTTCCATAGGTTTCAGAGAAACATTTTTTTATTTTGAAATATTCTAAAATTTACAGGAAAGTTGCAAAAAGAACTCTAATACACTCCACATACAGAAACCCAGGCCCACCAAGTTTTCACATTTTGCCACATTTGTCATACCATATTATCTATCCATCAGTATAGCTATACATATACTATACTGTACCTATACTATACCTATACCTATATCTGTACCTGTACCTGTTCCTATACCTATACTTACACCTACACCTACACCTACACTATACCTACTCCTACACCTACACTATACCTACACCTACACTTACACCTACACCTATATTATACCTATACTATACCTATACTTACACCTACACCTAACCTACACCTGTACCTACACCTACACCTATACCTGTACCTGTACCTATGCCCATACTATACCTACACCTACACTATACCTATACCTACACCTACACCTGTACCTACACCTATACTATACCTATACTTACACTTGTGCTTACACCTATACCTATACTACACCTATGCCTATACTATACCTACACCTACCCCTACCCCTACCCCTAAACCTATACCTACACCTACCTACACCTATACCTATACTATACCTACACCTACACCTACACTATACCTATACCTATACTATACCTATACCTATTCTATACCTACACCTACACCTACATCTACACCTACACCTATACCTGTACCTGTACGTATAACTATACTATACCTACACCTACATCTATACCTATACTATACCTACACCTACACCTATACCTACACCTACACCTACAGCTACACCTACACCTATACTATACCTATACCTATACCTATACCTATACCTATACTTATACCTACCTATTCACCTATTGACCTATCTTCTAAGCATTTGACAGTAGTCTGTAAGCATTATGCTCGTTGAACACTTAATACTTCCCTTCACTCATATTTTGACGTAATTTCTCCATTGTCTTCTAGCTTCCAATGACGGGGTCTCCTCCCCTGCTCTTTTGGACCTTTGGTGCTGTATAAGTGACAAAGCAGTCATTTGCTGCAAGTGTCTGTTGTGCCTGGACCTGCGTTCCCATGATGCACTGTGCAGCAGCGCACACCACAGTGCCCTCTCCAAGGTCTGGAACATTCTGGTGGTGGCTTCCTGGAGATCAGTCTCTGCCTTCATCACTTGTCCATCTCTCTTCTTCTGTCCCTTTCTGTGGCTTCAACTTCTGTGTCCAAATTTCTTTTGCTTATAAGGACTGGTCATATTGGATTAAGGCCTCATTCTGTTTGGCTTCATCTTAATAGAATCTTTGAAGATTCTGTTTACAAATGAATTCACACCCACATGACTGGGGGTTAGAACTGAAATTGTCCTTGTGAGGGGCAGGATTCCATCGCCAACAGTCAGTTTCTCTTGGTCTCATCGGTTCTCGTCGGAGAAGAATCCTCCAATCTTGTGCCTGCCGAATGCAAGCTTCTCTACCAGTTTCCTGGAGCCCACTGTGGAAGGGCCTGACACCCTTATAGTTGGTGTGCAGGCTTTCATTCAAATCCCATTCTTGAGATGGCCCCAACCCTGGCCCCAGAAGGGCATGGGGACCCGAGTCCAGAAAATGCTGTGTTCCAACCTTTTCTGAGAAAGTCTCTTCAGTCCTCTTCCAAGGCAGCAAGGTGATTGCCTGGACCTAAGATTCCCTGCTGAGTATAATTTCCTTAGAGCCTGTGAACCGAGCTCCGTTACATTCTTATATGCAGTGTTCCTGGTGAGACAACAGACGCTGCTCTGAATCGCATTCCTGTGACCAGCTTTTTTCCCTGGGAGCTTTGGAGATGGCCTCTTCATGTTTGATGTTCTGAAGAGACTGTGTGAATGACATTGGCTTTGAGTTGATATTCATTATGATAGGAGTTTTCATTGGGTCTTTTCATCTTCAAGACTCTTGTCTTTCTACGGCTCCAAGAAATTTTTATTGCATCCCTTCTTTTGTTTTATCTGCCCTCTTTCTGAAATTCCTCCTAGTTAGATATTTTACCTTCTGAAGTGATCCGCATTGTCACTTATCTTTTGCCTCATATTTTTCCATTTGTGTTTTTATTCTATTTTCTATGAGAACTATTTATCTTATAACCATTCTCTGAGACTTTTTCTTGCCAAGAGCACTTTCTTATTTTCCTATAGTAATTTTATTTTATTTTAATGCTATCCTGTTCTTGTATTATAAATTAAAATCTTCTTAATGTCTTCGAGGCAATTGTTTCTTGAAAGTTCTCTTTTCTATCTTTACAGTTTTTCCTTCAGGGTTTTGTTCTATGTTGCTTACCTTATCTTTCTCTTTCATGTTGCATGCTTCCCTCAAGTTACCTGCTCAGGTGTTAGGTTGAGCAACTGTAAAGTTAGTGCAGTCCTTTTCCTGTGTATGGGCAGGATGTTTGTGGACCAGCCACTTTAAATGAAACCCAGAGATAGCTAGGAAGCTTTGAGACCACCAAAATGAGGACGGATCTGCTTTGCACCGCCATCCATGATTTCCTTCTTTTTATTTAATAAAGAGTTATCAATTATAAAGAGGGGGTGTTAAAGGCCTGGCTGCCAGACACTCTATCTGCCTCATTAGAAGTGAGGAAGATGTTTAAATTTTATTATTTTCAGCATAATTTAAACTAGATCAAATAGAAATAAAATTCATATTAACTTAGTGAAATTAAAACTATATTATATAGTTATGTCATATGATTGCATGTTATTTAGAGTAAATAAAATGCTTTTAAAATTTCCTGTAAAAAAATAAATGAGGAAGAAGAAAATTCACAGTTGTGTATTTTGACTTTCCAGTAACCTTCCTGTTTTCAGACTCCTTGCCCTATTCCCAAATTCGTTCCTGGGATTCCCAATGGTGAGACTTTCCAGGATTTCACAAGGTAGCTCTCACTTCTGTCTAATCCTCCTCTATTTCTTCTTATTACTTTGCTGGTATTTTTACTTTTATTACTAAAGTGAATGGAAATCCTTTATATATACATACTTTGTCATTTTCTTGACACAATTCTAATTGATTTTTGATGTGTTATTTTGGATTTTCTAGGCATGCAGTCATGTCACTTATAAATAGCATCTCCTATTATTGATGATATGTATTTTACATGCTTGTTTTTATTTTTTCCTGTTTCATTACCTTAATCAGAACTTCCAGAACAATGATGACTAATATAGTAGAAGTGGACACTTTTTCTTATTCCTTATTTTAGCATAACATTACCAGTGTTCACTCTTTAGCCTGGTATCGGTTTCAAACAGGTATTCTTTATCTACTGATATAGATATTTGATTTACTATGATTTCTTGCGATAACATTTTCAATGATTTAATTATTGAGTCTAGAGGAAGAGAGCAGCTTCAATTGAATCCTAGAAACCGACATGGGCTCAAATTGGAGATCTAGTAAAGGAGAAAACTGGAAACTTGTTCTGAAGGACCACTTGCCACATGTAAATGGAGAGACATGAATCTGTAAAGATATGCTGACTTATTTGACTCATCTCTGGAATTCTAATTCTCACTGATCTCCTGGGGCTGACAAGCATAACTTGAAACCTAGAGCACCATGTTTTGATCAGCTACAGAATAAATAAGAAATTGAAATCAGTTGTTTGAAGGAAATATGACTACAGGACTTGTGTTTCATCAGCAACCATCAAAATTTTTAGGTGAATGTAAGTTATCTGCATAAAATTCCTTGTTTGTTCTTTATACATTTTTTTAGATGATGAAAATATTCTTTGAAACAGTATTGTCAAGCCTTATCTCATTAGAATTTTAACGATTGATTGTCCAGATAAATGTCTATCTCAAGTGGGTTGCTCAAATTTCCTTTATGGAGCCCTGAAAGTTGTAAAGGACCAAGAGATACTCTGCAAGGCGCCTTACAGTTTTCAGTCCTAGGCAGAGATACTGCACCGCCTTCCTTTAGACTAGTAGTCTTACTTTTACGCCTTTCTTTCTCCCGTTATCACAGCCTTGAAATGCTGTTGATTGGCTGTGATAATGTAAGTCATGCTCACATTTGACCCAAGCTGAAAGAGGAGCCTGGCAGCTTTAGGTTATGTAAGCTGTGATGATAAGATAAAACATGCCAGATATTATAGAAAAAAATTACTGGGCTCTGGTAAATTTAAAACATTCTAGAATGGTCCAGAAATGAGACTGTTTTCAGCCAGAGGAAAGATGGAAAAAAACCAAAATGAAACAAACCTTCTTTCTAGATTGAGTCCTAAATGGAGCCAAGACTTTTTGCTGGACTTGGACTAGACCAAGATCACAGCGCAGTCTTTTGCTACACTAATATTTCCATAGGAATTAACACTCCTTGGACCTTTGCCTGTGGATTAATTTCCCACACATCCTACTGTGGTCATCTGGTCACCCAGTGATTTCCAGTGTGTCACTAAAAATTGTCCCACCTGTGTTCAGTTTCTGCTTACGTCTTTGGGTCTCCTAGTGTAGCATATGCAGAGAATTCTTGAGAGCAGCCCAGAAGCCAGGTGATGACCACACAGGATTCCCTTATAGAAACAACAGGTGAAAAGAGGTGCACTTGCCAGTCAGTCATCACCCAGATGCTAGCTCCACACTACCCAGAGAAACGGAAGCCAAACATTCACTCTGGATGTCACTGGATTTTTTCCCCTTTTCACTTTCCTCAGGGATACAAAATGCTGATGCAGTAGAGATCTAGAAATAAGTGATTTATAACCAAAATGCTCCTCCACAGGAAAGGTCTATGAGAGACGGGAGAATTTATTTGCTGAGTTACTATGCAAATTTCACAATTAAATCTTAACTCAGCTCCTGAGGGAATATCAGAGATTACTGAAATAAAGGGGCTTTGACATGATTTTTAAAAGGGAGGGAGAGCAAAGAATTGCAGAATACCCTACAGTTTTTCAGCTCTGCTCCTCCACCTTCCGCGGCAATCTCTCAGTGGGAATCACCAGGGAGGGAATCAGGTAGAAGAGGGAACAGGGAAGATGGTAATCAGAGGAAATGCAAAGGAACCTACTTTCTTATTTGTAAAACGGAATTAATGAATTAAAAAAAAAAATACCCGTCAGTACATTGCGCAGCCCTGTGGGAAATGCACTCGGAGCCGCACACAGACACTCAGCTTTGCCGCCTTCCTTCCGTCCACGTCCCCGTCCTCGTCCTTCTGCTTCTTACCCTGCGTCTGTGCCTGTATTAAGTGGGACCTTCTCTGTGTCCCCCTCCCCACATCCCCAGCCCCTCCCGCCTACCCATGCTTTCTCAGCTAGGAACTGGTAGCAGGAGACTTCTGTTTTGACAGTCAGTCTCTTGGGCATCTCCACTGAAAAGGCCAAGGAGCCCAGTGCTGCTCAAAGCTTCGCCTTTCAGCAGCTTTTCACTTCCCTGAACTGCATGCAAATAGGAACACAGGGATGGAGACAGCTCTGCTGAGCATCCTGCTTCCTCGTGAAAATCTCAGCTCTGGAAAAATCTGTCACTCCAAGAGTGCTCCACAGGACACTCACTCTTCAGAGCCCACCCCCTGAGCACCCCCAGGCTCTCCTTGGAGGCCAGGCTCTGGCCTCCATCTTCTACTTCTTCTTCTCTCTCTCGTCTCCATGTTCAGCTAAACAGGCTGAAGGCAGCTGGCTCGTCCTGGTTGGCAGATACCTAATAGTTCCATGACAACAACCCTGGCTTGTAGTTCAGTTTCTTCCTCAAGCAGGAAGCACATTTCCTTTTCCAGGAAAGCACGAGGGCGGCAGCCAGCTCCACACGCAGGTCGGCCATTGAGCAACCTGTAGACTGACACCAGGTGACTAGTTTGTCTCATAGAAAATTAGGAAAACGGAGGTAGAAAATCCCCACCATTCCCAAGCACCCATGTTTCATTCCTTTCTTTGAGTTCCTTCCCTGACAGAAATCCACCCCCAAGAAGTCATTTTGAAGTAGTGGAGGGGTTGGGGCTTTTCTGGGCATGCCCCGAGGTCACTTGTACCTGTGAGAAACAATGGAAAGCCGGGAACAAGCTTCTCCTTAATTATCCTGGTGATTTTCCTCCTTTGGCTCCATTTAGAAATCAAATAGTAACATAATTTGTCAAGGACCTGCCCCTTAGCATTGTTTTGATTATGCCTCCCCAAAGTTTATTCCTCTGGGGAAAATACGTATATTTTTCCTTGGGGGAGGAAGTCATTTTGTAAAACTGGGTAAACTAAATTCAGGGGCCTTATGTCAACCGAGATATTAGCTATGATAACAGCCAAAATTTATCATCTCTAACTTGCCTAAATCCAGGGAAAGCAGTGAACTACTTTCTCTTTCAACAAACGCGTCTCTTTTTTCCAGCCTTGTGTGGGAAAAAAAAAATCATAATTATGCTGTTAACGCCTTGCATAGGAGACCTTCCTCTCTTTTACTGCTGTAAAGAAGTTGTACGTTTTAAAAGATGTTAAACCCTGAGCCCGTGGTAGAGGCACTTTCTTTTGCCGTGTCTGTGTTTCATTTCTACTGAGTGAGCTACCTTTTTTCCTAGATGCCTTCACTGACATCGCCATATTTGACGCCAGCACAGCCCTTGGAGGTGGGTGGGGCAGGCAGATGATAAACGGAGCAGGCATGTCTCGTTTTACTGCGTTTCACTTTATTGCACTCTGCAGACTTTACGTGTTTTGCAAACTGAAGGCTTGTGGCAACCCTGCGAGAGCAAGTCTTTGGGCACCATTTTTCCAACATCATGTGCTTCCTTTGTGTCTCTGTGTCACATTTCAATTAAGGCACGCACATTGTGTTTTTAGACATTGTGCTATTGCACACTTAATAGACTATAGTTTTGTGTAAACAAAATTTTTATATGTGCTGGGAAACCAAAAAATTTGTGTGACTCACTTCATTGTGATATTCACTTTATTGCAGTGGTCTGGCACGGAACCCACAATACCTCCAAGGTATGCCTGCCTTTGGAACTAAAGCACAGGTGAGCAAAGGGGTGGTGGAGTATACTTTCCATTATAACATGAACTTCTTACTTTATAGCTAAATGGCTAAGAAGAAATTTGGAATTTCCCCAGCCCTTTCTGAAGAATGGATGCAAATGGTGAGGAATTCAACACAAAGGGTGGGACTCATGGACTTCCATTGCAGGAAGGGCCCTCAGATGCTGTTTATGATAGGCTGCTATCTAATGCATGAATCCCCCTGCCCATGGGCCATCTTTGGTCCTGCAGAACCTCCATGGACACTTCTGGTGTCAGGGGTCCCTCAGTCCCATAAGGCTCACTGCATTGGTGAAACATTATTTCTTAAATTGAGCCTCCTTGTAATTGGTAACTTCTGCCCATTGGCCCTCAATGTTCTTCTGTGTTGCCAAACACAGAGAGATGAACTCCTTATTTCATTTATTCACCAAGTATTTATTGAGCATATATTTGTCAAACATTGTTCTGGGGACAAGGGAGAGAGCAATGAATAAAACATGAAAATCCCTGTCTTTGGGGGCTTGAATTCCAGTGGAGGAAGATGGCAAACAAAAGAGGAAACTTCTGCAGGAAAGTAGAAATGAGAATGCTCTGGGAAACTTAAGACAGGGAAGGGGATTGCCAATAACATAGGGGGAGGGGAGCTCAATTTGAAATCATGTGCTGAGAAGGTGGCATTTGATCAACGATCTGAAGTAAGAGAGAGAGCGGACCACAGAGGTACCTGGTGAATGCCATTCTGGGTAGGGAGGAGAGCAGAGTGAAAGCTGTGAGGAAAACGTGAACTTGGCACATCTGGAGATCAGCAAGCACCCCAGTGGAGCATTTGGGGCAGCGTGAGCCAGAGGAGGAGGGATGGGAGGTGGCGTTGGGGAGGGTCTTAGCTTCCCAGGCTGCTATAACAAATACCGCAGCCTAGTTGGCTAAATCAAGAAGACTGTATCGTCTCAAGCTTTTGAGGCTAGAAGTCAAAAAATGAAGATCTCAGTAGGTCACACTTTCTCCAAATTCTGTTGTGTTCAGGTGGTGACTTGTGGGCACCCCACACCTCAGTCTCTCCTTCTGCCTCGTGACTATCTGTCTCCTGTCCCCTACTGACTCTGAGTCCAAATCAGGACTCCAGGACCAGGGTTGGGACTTAACCATGTCTTGGTGGGGGCCCTTGATCAATCTGTAACAGGGAGGAAACTCGGGCAGGTGGGGCAGGTAGGCAGTGAGATTCTACATGCCTCTGGTTTTTACTCTGCAGTGGGAAACCACTGGAGGGTCCTGAAAAAGTGACATGATCTGACGTGCGTCTTGAAAAGAACTCTTCGGCGCTTGAGATTAGAGTAGACTTGGGTGGGGGATGAGGGGCAGGCCCAAGTGGAAGGAGGAGGTGAGAGAAGAGGCGTTAGAGCAATCCTGGGAGAACACCAGGCTCAGTGGAGATGTGGGCTGCGGATGACCTTGGAAGATATCGGGTCATGGCGGGGAGACCAAGAGAGGAGTCGGGGCTAAGTCCTGGGTTTTCAGACTGAGCAAACAAAAATGGCACCAACCATTGGCTTGGATGGGAAGGATTGTGAGGAAACATTTTAGGGAAACAACCAGGAATTTAGCCCTGGGCTTGTCAGCTTTGAAATCCCTAGCCCACGATATTTCAAATATTTGAAGCCAACTGCCATGCCCATGTAATAGTGAATTGTCTTCAGTTCTGCAATAGTGGACATATGTGTTCCTCCCAAAATCATCATGCCATGTGAAATCCCACAATTAGAAATACAGGGTTTATGGAAAAAATGGGGTTGGGGCACAACACTCAAACCCTTTTTCAGTGACACATTTAAAAGAAAACAGCACAGTTTCTCACGTGTTAAATGTTTATGAAATACATAAGTAGTATAATCAATCTGACATTTTTACCTGGAGAAAACTTGAAGTTTGCTTGTGAACAGGTCTTTGCAGCTTGTGGGTTGTTGGGAACGTGCTGGAACGTGACCTGAAATCGGATGGAAAGGTGGAACACCAGGTGTGAATGGGGTAGCGTTGGCACTGGGCATGACAATTAAGCGATTTATTGCAGCTTCAAATGCTTGGGCATATTTTTATGCCTTTGAGATATAGGTCCTTGAAGGCACACATTTATAAAGATGCCTGTTTCATCAAAACTGAGAGTTTGATGCAATGCATATCCTTCTTTAACTTCTGTATCACTGCCGGAAATTCTTTTATAGTGATTCTTTTATGCACTCAGAGCTTCACCCGACCCTGAAGACCTCGGAAATTTTAGCAATGTTCAAAACCATTAAAGTAATCCCAACTGACACCAAAAGGAGCTGCTTCGGCAGGATTTGGTAATCTCCACTGAAGGTCTTTGAATGCAGGTGCTGGTTTCATCTTTTGTGTGCAACACTTGGTGTTTTGAATCAGGATGCTTACACAGGTTTGGGATGTTGAGCAAGTAGTTTTTTGCTGTTGTTTTGTTTCTGATTTGCTTTGATAGAAAAGTGCACAATGTGAAAGAATAACCAAGCAATACTTTGTAGGAGCACCCAGCTGGTGAACTGGGGTGCCCGGCAGATGTGTTGGCTACATGTCTTGTGCTTTTCTCGGCAGCTCCGTTAAGATCAGTGCAGCTTCCTGCATCCACCTCATGCTTCTCATGGACGAAACTGCACATCCGCAAACACAAGGCATTGGACTTGAATTGTTCCCTAGTATATCAATTGCATTGGGACAAATACACGATTTCAGAACAAGACTTGTGACAAAACTGATTGCACTAAGAGTAACCTAGGAAAAAAAAGTAAAATATTAGAAAGTTAAATTGGGCAGAATGCAACTTTAAGAGTGCTTTCATTTATGCTATAAGCTCGATGTAGAAGAGGGGTATCTGTGATCTAAAGCAAAGCTAACTTAAGCGGGTTCAGTCTGTGGAAATGAAGAGCAGCAAGAAATCTCCCTGACCTTGCATGGCGGAAGTTTCAGTACCTGCCCGTCTCTAACCCGCCCTTCCAATGGGATCCCCTCGGGCCTCCCGTCCTCAGCAGGCTGAAGAGTGGGGCTGCCTAGTAATTGCTTGCCCTGTGCAGTGGTTTGCCTCGACCCCAACCGGGTGCATTGGCAGGGTCCCAGGGGCCCCCATGAAACCTGGCTGGACTCTGGCAGAGCTTGGGTCTCAACCCACAAGAATCATGTGTCAAAATGAAAACTGTGTCCCATATGTCTTCAAACCCGTGACAGTTACTGCTGATGTGATCCTGCAGGGGCAAATGATTGAGATTTTTGTTGGGTAGATGGATTTCGGGGGTCTCTCCGTGCAATTTTCTGTAACATAGTGGGGCCTTTGTCACTGTAATGAAGATTGCCTTCCGCTGGGAGGAGAAGGGAGAGAAAGAGCGAGAAACAATAGCAGCCTTGAAGTAGAATTTTCCAGATAAATTAAACTCTTCTGAGAAACAAGATTTATATTAGAAACACAGATAAAAGCATCTCCTTGAAGGTGTGAAGATCTGTCTTAAAATTAATGTAAATAGCCGTATTACCCACCGCAGGCGTCCATCGAGATCTTAGCGTGTGTGAGAAAAGACGTGCGTAAAAAGAGGGACGAAGAAGGAAGGGTCACGTCTAATAAAGAGTGTTTGCAAAATCTCGGAAAGGTCTGTGCTGCTTTGAGTAATAACACCTTTCATTCTTTCTTCTTCTGGGATATTATATAAAATGCGACCAAAAAAAGAAGAGATGGAGACGGTTCTGCACATGCTTCATTTACATGAGCAAATGCAGATTGTCAGTGTCTTGTGTGTGTGTGTGTGTGTGTGTGTGTGTGTGTGTGCGCACAGAGCTCTGGTCCAGGCTGAGCCCAGAGCCAAAACTCACGAGGAGTGAGTTCTAGTCTCAACCAGCCCACAGGTGTGGCTGTGGCCTTCGATAGATCTCCTACCTATAAGCATAAAACCCACTCGGCTCTCAGGTTTGCTCTGAAGATCATGTGACTTGATCGGTGCCAAATTTCTGAAGCAATGACATGCTGATCAAAGATGAAATATTATTATTAACATGGGAATAGGGAAGGAGGAAAAATGCTCAAGAGAGAAGGAAGATTGCTTTAGTTAATCTGGTTCCCATGAGAAATGTGCGTTTTCTGGTGGGGAAACTGGGGGCAGCTGGGTATGCGAGACACAGAGAGACGGTGTGCACATGTTCAAGTGTTTGTGAATGCAAGGGGGACGGCCCTTTATTAGGCAATAGATATGCTGAGTTTCAGGTTTACATTACCAGGAGATTTGGAAAAGTTGAAACTCAGCCTAACTAGGGCTGCCAATGGCCTCTAATGAAAATTTCCATTTGGAGAGACTAGATGTTGACTTGGCATTACACCAAACAAGCAGCCTGCTGCAAAATTTTACACCAATTGTATTTCTCCTAATTAAACCCTGTCTGACCTCAGCATTAAGAAACAATTTGTTTCAGGATATAACCAGCACACATAAGCAATTACATTCTGTTTGCCCCATTAGCATTATTTGGCTCCTTTGCTATCCAGGGCTGCTACTGCGGCAAATGCTGCCCAGGAGCCAGGGCTATAAAAAGCCTGGAGGGTTTGGTGGCTCTCTTCCCACCATACTAGGAACCAAGAATATCATCATATTTTAGCCAAGCCAAAGATTCTGGGAACAGTGCGCCTCTGTGTTTATTATAAGGGAGTGTCTATATATATACACATATCACATACATATATACATATATATTATATATGAGAATTTATGAGTTCAAAAACTTATAAAAAAAACAGAAGAAGCTATAAAAATCTAAGCTTATAATATTCTAAGCTTATCTCTGCTTTGCTATTTTTTTCACATTCCCATCCCCTTGCACTTTTTTTTTTTTTTAACTTTTTTGTAGCTGTCAGACTTGGTGAATTTTGGATTTTTAAATGGGAAAATCAAGGCCTGCAAAGCTTTTGGGGAGACAGCTGCTCTGTTATAAAAGCAGCCTCCTGTGCCTGTAACAGATAGACTAATTAGAGGATGATCTTCAAACCTGGAAACTCTCACCTGAAGCCGCTGTCGGGTTCTGTTTCGGCAGCTGGTGCTCCACGCCTGGGCCGTGGGCATGGGGCTGCGTGCCCCAGCCCTGCCACTTAGGGCTGCTTGATCTGAAGCACGTCGCCCATCTCCCTGAATCTCCGTTTCATCACTTATAAAATGGGCCAGGGGATAGCTGCAAGGTTATTGTAGAGATTAGTTGAATCCTAAGCTGTATTTAAATTTTGTCTTTGAAAGTGGCAGGGGACAAAACGAATATTAAAACCATCTCCATCGTAACTTCCTTCTAAATCTTTTAACCGTGCGCTCGTGAGTCACCTGCCTTTGAGTTGGGAGCTGAGGTGGGAGAGGGGATTTGATCTCTAATGTGGAGGGAGGAGATAGGTAGAGAAAAGATTTTGCATAATTTTTGGAGTAAGCCATGAAGTGGGTGTTTGCTTTCAGTTTTTGTCTAATTTTTACTTCTAGTGCCTTGGGGGAAAAAACTCCATTACTTTCTGTACTTCAGTTTTTCTACCTGTAAAATGGGACTAAAACCATCTCCCCCTTTTTATCTTGCAGACATAAGTGTGAAGAAGACTGTTTGCCAGTGGAGGGCTTTAAGAGTCTCAAAAGGCAGTGCTGCTGAGCTGAACTTGGTTCATTCCTGCATCTCTGAGTGGGTTGTGAGGCTCAC
This sequence comes from Cabassous unicinctus, assembly GCA_029593785.1. Taxonomy (NCBI): domain Eukaryota; kingdom Metazoa; phylum Chordata; class Mammalia; order Cingulata; family Chlamyphoridae; genus Cabassous; species Cabassous unicinctus. The sequence goes on along the minus strand of JAQZBX010001184.1, from coordinate 39,827 downwards.
TCTGCAGAGCAGAGTTTTGCTCTCTGTGAATTGAGCACCTTCTGTTGGCAGCTCGGTCTCGCGAGCTTAAAAAGAAAGGTACATTTCAGCATTGAACTTTCAGAAGAATGAGAATGCGTGCTTCAAAAACCAGCAGGCTGAAGCGCATTGTTAGATGCCGTGTCTTCACTAACGGTGGTCTTTATTGCCTGGCACTGGCACACACACACACACACACACACACACACAGTGGAGGTATGGCCACAAATGCACAGCAGTATAACACCCCTGCTTAGACTACCAGGTGCTAGATCAGGGATTCTAAACATTTAGGAATCATGTGACGCACTGATGAATATGCAGATTCCCAGATTCTCTTAGTGGTTCTCATGTCTGGAGGGGGACCCAGGAATTTGCTTTTACTTTTGCTTTTTTTTGTTGAGGTATGGGGCGGGGAATTGAACCTGGGACCTCCTATGTGGGAAGCTGGTGCTCAACCACTGAGCCACGTCGGCTTCCCTGAGTTGTTTATTTCATTTGTTTTGCTTGTTGTTTGTTTTTGTTTCTTCAGGGAACCGAACCTGGGACCTCCTATGTGGGAGGCAGGTGCTCAACTGCTTATGTCACATCCGCTTCCCAGAATTTGCATTTTTAAGAAGCAATCCTGGTGAATTTGATGCAGATGGACAGCTTCTCAAATATACTTTGATAAATATATCCAGTTCCCAGAGCAGTGCCTGACTCATAATAGGCATTCAATATATATTCGTTGAAAGAACGAATAAATGGTATCCTAGCCATAGCAAGAAAAACTGCCTGCCCAGAAGGAAGCTGAAAAGCTTGCTGGTTGGGACAGCCCTCTACCTAAATATAAAGGCATCAGTCTGTGTTAGGAGGAGAGGGAAGGCGAGAACTGCTACGAATCAGGACAGGAAGACAGCACTTCAAAAGGAAACTCATGACCATAAGACCCCCTGCCTGGCTTTAGGGTGAGCCACTCGCCTCTCACTTTTGGAAAGGCATTTCTGCTCTCCTCTCTGCTGTCCTGTTGGTCCTTCACTTTGACTTACCAGTCACAACCTTGAGGCTCGTGTTTGCGCCATCTTGCTCTTGCATCTTGCATCTCCAGTTTCTCCCCTTTGTTTCTGTGATCCCCTCCCAGGCTACTGCTATTGATACTGATCTGGTTATGACTTCTCTGGATCGGGTTGCTGGATAATATACAGGACCCAGTCAAACTTCAACTTCAGATAAGCCATGAGTATCTTTTTAGTATAAGTATCTCCCAAACATTACACAGGACATACTTAAAGCAAAAATTATTTGTTGATCTGAACTTCAAATTTAACTGGGTGTCCTGCATTCCTACTTGCTGGATCTGGCAACCCCATCTCCAGATGATCATGCTTTGCTCCTTCGGATCTGGTGAATCTCTTGATTCTTGATTGCTAGCCTTCTGAAGACTTATTTTGCTTTTCCTTTTCATATCTGCATCCACCAAAAGTTATCTTTCTATATTCCTCATCTTTTCATCTTCCTGATTTTTCGTTTTGGTTTTAAACCACCATTTCTCTCTAACTGGCATTGCCTGGACTGGAGACTGTTGAGCTCTGTCTCTGAGTTTAATATGGTCTCTAAGACGCACGAGGGAGCTCTGGTTTAGGTTTTCTCCCGATGGCTGCTGCCTGGCCCCTGCTCCTGGAAGCAAATAGGAGGGTCGTAGGGACAGCACTCTAATTGGAAAGGGGGCTGGGCACGATGACATGGCACCTCGTGCTATTTGGGCTGACCTTGGCAGTCCTGTGCAGCAATTCTCATAAACGGATGCTCGGTGAGTTCTTGGGAATCAGGGAAGGAGATCCTGGGCAGGAATGGAAGGTCTGCTTTGACGTGGTGAGGATTCTGCTCAGACTCATTCCTCTGACGCTCCCTGCCTACCCGTTTCCTTCATGTCCATCCTCCTCCTCTGGGGGTCCTTGGAGATGGAGAGACGCTGTACAAATGGAGGTATGGGACACAGCCCATCTGCCTCCCTGCTTTGGGGACATTTCTCTGGCTTTCCTCTCCTCTTTGTCAATGATGGAGTAGTGCAGCGGTGGGATTCCTTCCAGATCATGAAGACGTAATAAATGCCGTAATTGGAAATAGCTTATATTCCTTCACATTACAACCTTCCTAGACTACACATAAGCTCGTAAAATGAGATAATATGCAATTTCACGTCTCTAAACAAAAAGCAGTTTCCATATTTACGATTTCCTAATTTTGTAAACACATACCTACCATCCCATAAAACATATCATAGATAAAGCTTAGCTACTCCTTCATATCATAATATGTGGTTAAACAATGCTATTAGTTGAACTTGACTGCTTGGATTTTTAAAAATTGTTTTTTGTTTATTTGTTTGGGTATTATAACCAAAAAAATTGAAAGAAAGCTTTCCTTAATATCTCTTAATATTGCAGAGCTGACAGCGTAGTTTGTCACTAATCCACATATAAGTCTTATTTATCATAAAACTGTTTAAGAGAGATTGGTAATATATCTAGCTTATTAGCTTCTTTGGGAGGAAGGCTGAGAAAATTTCCCCTTACTTTTTCCCAAGTCAATGTAGCTGTCCCTGGAATTGGGATTATTGGCAGCGTCTCCTCCTGGCGTGTGCTGTGAGACCGTCTAAGAGGAATTCCTCTGTCCCCGCTGCCACCTCGGCAGGCACCACAACTTTCTCATTGCTCTTGAACCACGTGGAATTCTGGAGAGCCTCGGCTCCCAGCCCTCCGACCGCTTCTCCTCTAACCGCAGCCGCTCACCCCAGGGAAAGGGAACCCCCCACCACCCACCCCAGCTCCCTGAGTTCAGGGGTCACCCCCACCCCCCCACCCCCAGCCGCAGCTCCACAACCCAGAGATGCACCCACCTCCTCACAACAGACACCAGCACGCACCCAGCTCTGGCTCCCCCAGTTCAGAGCTCATCCCCACGTCCCACTCCAGTGCTCTGAGTTCCTTTTGCTTGACCCTGCACTGGAGCTATTCCTAAAATCGAGATCCCGATAGTCTGTAAGGGATCGGTAAGCTCCCTGTGCCACTTTGACCCCAACAGTTCACATCCAGGTGTGACCAGTTGGCTCATTTCAAACATAAATCTGCTTGCCCATCTCCCTTACTCAAAACATTTTTTCCATTGTGCCCATGATAAAATCCAACTCCGTGGGGCCCAGGAGGGTGGGCCGACCTCCACCTGCCCCCTGTTCCAGGTGCGTCCAGCACACCTTGCACCCCCCCTTACTTACAACCACATGTGCCTCCTTTCAGCCCGCAGATGTGCCAATCGTCTTCTCTGTCAGGATTGTATCCCGTCACCTCCTGTAGCAGTTTGATATTGTTTATGAACTCCAAAAATATATATTGGATTATGTTTGTGAACTGGTCTCTTCCTCTGGGCATATTAGATTGTATTGGATTCAGAGGTTTCACTTTTACTTGATTAAATCATGATTAGGGTTTTGATTGGGCCATGTCAGTAGGACACTGAGTGCCTCCCCTTGGTGGGTGGGAACTCACAGAGAAAATGACATGGCAGAGGAGATAGTTGGAGTTTTGATCCTGGAGCACAGGAAGTAAATACACAGAGAAGCAGATACGTGAGGAAGGAGAGAAGGCTCCATTAGACACGGCAGAGGCTCTAGGAAGAGAGACGAGCCATCCACCTGACAGTTTACAGCTGGCCTTGTGGAGAGAACAGGGAAGCTGAGCCTGGAGAGAAATGAGCCCTGGGAGAGAGATGAGACTTATCCCAGCCTACAGCTGAGATTGGAAGGAGCTGGGACCACGGAGCCTTAAGAGGAAGAGGAAGGCTGAACCCTCGCAGATATCGCCCGCCATCTTGCTCCAACACGTGGCAACAGACTTTGATGAGGGAAGTAACTCACGCTTTGTGGCCTGGTAACCGTAAGCTTCTACCCCAAATAAATGCCCTTCATAAAAGCCAACAGATTTCTGGTACTTTGCATCTGCAGCCCTCTGGCTGACTAATACACCTCCTTTTCTCACTTCTCCTGCAGACGCCTCCCTCCAGGGCTTCATCTCCGGTGGACGCCCTGCATTGTCCATCCTCGCTGAGCTCCATGCTTTTCCCTTACAGGGCTGAGCACAGCCCTTATTCTGTGCTGAATCTTGTGCACCTGGCAGGCGGTGGGGCACAGGGGCTACTTGTCGATGAGTTCGACGTCCTCTGAGGCAGGGGCCTCTGCAGACTCAGTTTTACTTGAGCACAGGGATTGAGTCGCAGTCTAATGATCATTTCATATTTCTCTTTATTCATTTGTGAGCAGTGTCAACTGTTTGTGACACGTACGAGGCTTGGCAAGTCTATGGGTATTCTCTTGCTCATAGAGACTGCTCTGTTCTTATTTAATAATACTAATAATAGCTGATATTTATTCAGTATCATGTAAGTGCAACCTCCATGCTAAGCACAATATTTTATACATTATCTCTTTTGAGTCCCCTATCACTTATCCCCATGATCTAGAAAAAGAAAAGCAGGAGCATAAAAGTTAAATTATCTGTGCTAATTTACGTAACTCGTAAGCGGTGAAGCCAAATTGTGAGCCCAGCTCTGACTGATATCACAGCCCTGCTTTTAACAGAATGCTCTAGTTTCCCCATGTGATAGATAATAGGTTCTAAGACGAGTAAAATTACCAGCTGCTCTAGCTAGTTGCAGTGCTCCTTTAAGTCTGGGGCTATAAAAGAATCAAATTTAGTTTGGGTTTGGGAATCCAGACTAGAGGGATTCATGGGAGGGCTTCTTTTTCCTTCCATTCTGTGATGAAGCTTAACCTGCTATACATTTTACCCCCTTTCCCTGGCTTCCTGTCCCTGCATCTGTCATGCACACCTGCCTGTGACAGCATAAACTGCTGTCCCCATCAGGGGTGCATATTCTCACATCTTGTATACCTGAATGGCACCCCTAGATGAGTCTCCTCCTAGTTCCTCGGTTTGTAGGAGTCTTAAATTTGGAGCAGTGAGTCAGCTAAGACAGCTCGCTTTAGTCCGGAATGTTCCTCAGGTAATGGGATTTTGTTATACTTCTACCAAAGTCCTAAGGAAAACGCTTTTCTCTGTTTCATAAGTGCTGCTTCTGGAATGAATTGAGCCCAGATCTACCCAGATAGGGGTGAGCTAGAGATCCAATGACCAAACCAAATCTGTTGGCACTTTTCCCATTCTGCTCAGAGACAGTGGTCTTACTTCCAAGCAGCCGGGTGAGTGCTTCGAAGCAGCAGTGACATTTGTTGACTTTGCTTGAATGCAGGAAGGATGAGGGTATTATATTTTTTACCATTAAAAATTTCTCAATGAAAAATTCTGCTCTAGTCTTACAACCGTGCATATTTTCCCTGGTGCTCTCTAAAAGCTGAAGGACTTGTTCTCAAAGGGCAGGGCAGCAGGTACTTTTAAATTCCCCTCTGGGCTTGGCCTTTCCTGTTAGCTTCAGACTGAGTCGTCAGAGCCCGCCAGGAAGGGCACATGAGGTTTGTGGAGACCAGGCTGCAGAGAGCTTTCAGAAAGTAACAGTGAGTGCAGAGGAATGGCACACACGCACGTGTACTCGCACGTGGAATACACGTGCACACACACGTGCACACATGCAAAGTCACATCCACACACCCACAATATGCACACAGTCTTACACACGTGTGTACACTCGCATTCACACACATTCCCACACACTCACATTCATACACATGCACGCACACACTCACATACACATGCCCGCACGCTCGCATTCACACACATGCATGCACACTCGCATTCACACACATGCGCACATACACATGCACGCACACTCACATTCACACACATGTACGCACACTCGCATTCACACACATACCCACACACTCACATTCACACACATGCACGCACACTCACATTCACACACATGCATGCACACACACACACATGCACACACACTCACATTCACACACATGCCCACACACTCACATTCACACACATGCATGCATACAGTCACACATATGCACGCACACACACATGCATGCACACTCGCATTCACACACATGTACGCACACTCACATGCACACACATGCATGCACACACACACATGCACGCACACTGACATGCACACACATGCATGCACACACACATGCACGCACACTCGCATTCACACACATGCACACACACTGACATTCACACACATACACTCACACACACATGCACGCACACACACACACACCTGCACGCATACTCATATTCACACACATGTACGCACACACTCACACATGCATGCACACACTCACACAAACATGCACACACACACCCACACAATCTCAAGAGGAGGCTGGAGCCTCTGCTCTGAGTTACTGAGTGGGCAGCTCACCCTGAGGTCAGGTCTCTGCTTTGAAGGTCCAGGGTCCCATCTGACCATCCCTGACACCAGGATGTCCGTGATGAAATCCTCCCTGGTGAGACAGGAGAAGGTGAACACTGGGCTTCTAGTGCTGACTGGAAATATCCATCACTTCTCAAGTGGTGCTACCCTTACCCCGGCATTGATCATGGCGGATGCAGAAAGAGGCATTAGTTCCTCAGGGAATAAGACCATAATCCTAGTAGGCAGTAGAAGCAAGAAGATTCCAGTTGGAATCTGAAAAGGAGGACGAGCTTCGTCTGTAAATAACTGGGCAGGACCACACACGTGGTAATATAAGGATGTAATGGTTACTATTGGTTACAGCACTGGCTCGTGAATCACAGTCTGGGTTTGAATGATGATTCCGCCGTTTATTATAAATATGTCCAGACTTCACCACTCTAAGCCTTTGTGGCCTGGAAAATAAAGATATTTGTATTATCCAAGTAGCGATTGACACCAGGATTAGATGAGAGAATCATGTAAAGTGCTTTAGCAAAGAGCTTGGGACATGACCAGTGATGAAAATGACAGTGACTGCATTATTTTTCTACTGCTGCAGAACAAATGACCCCAAAGGGAGCAGCTAAAAGCAACAGAAACCCCTTAGCTCACAGTTCTGCGGGTCACAAGCTTGGCGTGGTGTGACTGGCTTCTCTGCTGAGGGTCTCACAAGGCTGAAAAGGAGTCAAGGTGGCTGCGCTCTTTTCTGGACGAGCTGGGGAAGAATCTGAAAGCAGCTCCTCGCGGTTGTAGCGCTGAAGCCCTGGCTTCCCTGCTGGCTGGCTGCCGCCCGGGGCTTGTTTCCGGCTCAGGACCTCTGCTATTCCTCTATCTTCTGCCAGCTACAGCATGTCAAACCCCCCTTAGCCTCCAAATCTCTCCAGCTTCCTCTACCACTCTTGGAAGCTGGAGAAAATGCTCTGCTTTTCAAATACTCACCTGATCAGGTCAAGTCCACCCAGACAAGCTCCCAGTGCATCTTAAGGTCAACTGACTTGGAGCTTTAATTACATCTGCAAAATCCCTTCACATCAGTGCCTAAATTTGCAGTTGATTGAATAACAGGGTGGGGAGGGGCATCTTTAGAATTCTGCCTACCAGAATTGTACTGACCATGATGCTGATGGTGATGATTCAACCTTTTGACTACTCCTTGGATATACCAAGAAAGAGTTGAAGCCAAGTTAGGAGGCAGATGGTAGAAATTGCCTGCTTGTTCTCCATGTGAAAAGATAATACATTTCTTTGCTTCTGAGAGGACAGGGAAGAGTTATAAAATGAGAAACAGCTGGAGAAGAGAGAGAAGGAGAGAAAGGAGAGAAGCCACATGGCAGAGAAACGTAAGGAGGTTTAAGGACCAGGGTATTCAATATTATATCTGAGGCTGTCCTTTGGTCTTCCCGCATCTCTCACAGTGCCCTCTGTGACAAGCTCCTAGGGCTGAGCAGATACATCACAGAAAGGCACAGAGAGGCCGCTCGGACATCACCCATGGGCTACAGGGATTCAGTGGACGAAGGAGCTTGGAGCTGGAGGTGGCCAGAAGGAAAATCACCCCACTGTCTCATTTGTCAGGGCTGCTATGATAAGTTTCGCACAAGGGGTTAGCTTAAAAAATGGGAACTTATTGTCTCAAGGACTTGGAGGCTGGAAGTCCCAAACCAAGGTCTCGACAGAACCTGCTATTTCCTGCAGTCGGTGGCCCCCTGGTTCTAGCTTGCCACACTCCTTGGGGTTCTTGGCCTGCGTCTCTGTCCCCGTCACATGGCTTCCACTCCGCCTGCTCCATCGTCTGTGACTCTGTCTAGATTTCCTCTCCTTATAAGGTCTCTAGTTATATGGAGTCATTTGGCCTCATCTAAAGATGGTCTTCGAAGTCCACAATTTAGCCAACAGTAACATCTTCATAGTCTTATTTACAAAAGGGTTCACACCCACAAGGGTGTGGATTAGGACTCATCTCTTCCTGGGACTCAGTCACCCACACCCCAGGCACAGGTGGGACCTCAGGATGGTGGGGCCTTGGCTCAAGGTCAGGGGAGGGTTTGGTGCCATCTTCCCTGATCTCACACAAAACGTAGAGCAGGGCAGGACGTCTAGAGATGACCTGGCCTAGACTCTGCATTCTGGGTTCAAGAGCGCAGGTATTACCCCGTCCACTTAACAGGTTTGTTTGCTCAGCCATTCATTCATCCATCCATTCATTCATTCCTTTGGTGACCATCTATGCAGTAACTTATATATATGGCATTGTTTTGGGCATTGGAAATTCAGTGGTGAACAACACAAAGTTGCTGGCATCTTAGAGCTTATGCTCTGATGGAAGCCATGGCCAATAGGAAATAAACAAATACAAAATAATATTATTTCAGTTAGTCATAAGTGCTAAAAACTGTTGGGCATGGCAAAGGAGGAGATGCTGATGGCACGTGCTATTGCTGATGGGGTGGTCAGAGAAGGCCGCTCAGAGGTGACCCTGCGCAGGCCTTGAGCAAAGTCAGGGAGCACAGAGACGCTGGCCCCATCCTCAGCTGAGTTGCTGAGTGAGGACTCGGCCCCAGGAGGAGGGAGAGCCGGACTGCACTGCTCCAGACGCTTTTGTGACTCGTATTATTTCTTTTCTGGCTGGGCCTGCTTTGAAATTGCTGAGGTAAATGCTCTCAGGTCTATCAATTATTAATGAAAATGTGTTCTCAATGGGTGTGTGGAGAAAATCACATCTGTCTTGATTTCCAAACACTGCCAGCAGGCCCGGGAGAGCCAAGAGGGGTGTGTGCTGAGGCAGGCACAGACGATATTCTGAAAAGAGCCTCCCAAAATTGCTCTGGAGCCTGATCGTAGGCTACCTTCACTAATTTTGTATAAAAAGGGTTGGTTGGGAATTGTGATAAAGTTTGGCCACCACTACCTCCCCACCCCCTGCCACCCACTCAGGGGTAATTCAGAACAAGATAGAACAGGTTTCCTTGACGTAGCCTGGATTCTAGTCAATAGTGTGGTCAAACAACTGGAGAAATGAGGACTCGTTAGGCTGAAGTGCTAGAAGAAATAATGACGTGACAAAACGTGATGGCTGGTGTGCGTCTCCAGGCAATGCAGGTCGATGCTGATCTCATGAGAGGGCGTAGAGGGGCGAGCAGGTGGGTGCTGTCTTTTATAGGAAACCATGAAGGGCATGCAACATTTTGACTAGAGAGGGGGCAGTAACGGGACATGTTACAGCACAGCTGTAACTTCTCACTAGATTCTGAGTCTCGTGAGGGAATGAATCCCATATCCCAGCACCCAGCCCAGGCTTGTCGTATTGTAAGTGCCCCAAAAATCTCTGTGGGATGCATGGATGCTGAATAAGCAATAAAATGCGGACTTCCTTCCAGGTGGAAGAGCTAGTTTTTGTGAGCATAAGAGTAAGCAATTGTCTATGGCTCTACGGGAAACACAGAAAAATGAAGGATGATGCTGGAAGCAGCTTCAGCTCCACGGGGAAGCATTTTATAATCCAGATGATTAAGCATAGCTGCCTGAAGGGAAGCTGAACTTCCAGGCATTGCAAGTCTTCATGTGTGGATGGACTGCCTTGGTTGTGTGACTGAGAACATTCTTCCGTTGAGTAGGAAGCTGTTTGGGAAGACACTTAATTCTAAGAGTCCAGGACTGGAAATGTGGCTGCTGGGCAATGTGCATTCCGGGAAGTGTGGAATTCCCCACCGTGAGGGAGTTGGGGTGTTACTACAGGGAGAAGATACTCTAAATGAGCATGTATCATGCTGACTCCTATTTGACTCACGCGCCCCACCCCAATCCCTTCCTGACTCCCTCCACAGCACTTTCTTAATCAGATTTTTGTTCTCGGGGCTCTACAGTGTGGCCCCCGAAAATGAGAACATGTCAGAACTCAGCATTCCGCAGCGGCTGGGAGCTCCTGTCCCCGTCAATGACAGAAGGCTCTTCCCTTCACTCTTGCTGCTCATGGCCTTGAATGAAGAGTTAATGAAATGAGTTTGGGGGCAGCTGAACGTCCGGGAGGAGCTGTGGTGAGGCCCCTACCTTAGACCATTTGCTTTAAACTCTCTCTTGAGCGACCGTTCAGTAAAGTTAATAGCTGCAAGCTCTTTGGGGGAAGGTTTGTTAAAATTATGTCCAAGAAAATAAATAGAAAGAATGAACAATCTCTGGAGAAAGCCTTGACATTTAAAAAAAAATGTAAATTAGTCTCACAAGGATCTGCTATGAAATAGGCAAAGTGCATTAGTACAAATGAGATATTTTTACAGTGATTAGAGGAGAATTCTCCCGGGGACCACACCTGAACTCTTAAAAGCTGAACCCAAAACCAGTTGTGTATGCAGGGCTCCAGCGTGACGGATTTGAATGTGTGCCACTAATAACTCTTGCCACCCCATGGCTGCCTCTTAGCACACGTTTCCCCTGTTGCTCAATGAGCTTTGATACAAGGATGCTGGCGCATGGCTTTGAACTCCTCTGAACCCAATTATACCCAGCCATTCGGAAGAGCCATGGTGGGATGATGGCAGAAGAGAGCTCTCTGAACTAGCACACAGAGAGTTCAAGAAGGAGTTGACTGCGGCAGCTCTGGCAGCCACTTCATAAAATTCACACGTGGAACTGTGCTGCCGTGGCACCGCTGTCTGCCGGCCAAACATAGGGATGCAGAGTATAAAAGGAAAATTCAATTAGTTAACCAAGAAAAATGCAGTGAGCCAAGTGACGGGGCAGCTAGTAGCAGCTTCTCTTCTTTGATTTGCAAGAGAATTGTCCTCTTATGGCACATGTCCCTCGTACTGGGTGAGTGTGTGAAACGGGAGGCATTTTCCCTGCCCAAAGAATTTCTCAGCTCTTCAATCACAATGGAAGTTAGTTCTCCAGGTGAGAATCCCAGCCTTTTTCTCTCAAAATCAGCTTGGGACCAATTAAGAGGATCCCAATAGAGAAAAGAGAAGCTGCAGGTGATTGCTCTTCTCCCATAGGATAGGGGGTTGACGCTCTTTCCTTTCAGAGGAAGGGCATGGACCCTACGAGCTTGCGGCCAGGATGAAAGAGTGGGCTTTTGTGGCCAGCCTCTAAGAAAAGGAGCTGTGTTTTATTTATGTCATAAATCTGTTTTATTTTATGGCCTGACCATAAAACCTTAAAATGACATTTTAAATCTGGAACCCCTAACATGGGTCTGTTTTCGTTGATTGAAGCAGACACGACCTCCAAGCCACCAAAGGCATGCAGCCATTCACACTTGCCAACCAACACGTCCCCTTTAATGTTTGGAGGGGTTACAAGGTGAGGAGATAGAGCGGTTAATTTCTCAATTTTGCTGGAGGTAAGAAATCTTCGAACCTTTAAAAGGCAGCATCCCGTCTCGTTAGATGCCTTTACTCTTCAGATCATGGATGGGCAGAATATCTGTGTTGTTTTCCTCAACTCCCAAAATATATTGCCGAAGATGATGTGTCCATCGTTAGATCAGGACAGATGAATAAGCAGGCCCTTCTGTTCAGGGAACCCTCCCCGCATCTGGCTGGACGGACGGGACATTGCAGCAGCCACAGATGGCGGGACCGCCCCGCAGCCCAGCCCCTCACTCTCCTCTGAGCCTGGCTTTAGCCCCTTCCGTCCCCAGTGCTCTGGGATCCTGTGCCCCTTTTCCATGAAGACCAAGCTGAGGGTCTGTGGTCTCTTGCCTCTGAGCTCTGCCTCCCACGTGCTGGTGTTGGCAACCCCACCTGCCTTTCACCTGTCGACCCCAAAGAAAAGCCTTCACTCCCGAGCTCTGTGATGAGGCCAGGCCCAGCATACCCGGACCCCCGCCGCCAACCCCTCGCAGCTAGCCCTTCCACTTGTCCCCTTCTTCAGGCATTTCATCCCCTCCCACCCCCAGCCCAAGCTTACCTCAGTAGGTCTAAACTCCCCAAACCAAAGCCTGAGCGGGGGATCGTCTTCTGGCATTTGCAACATGTTTTTATGATAAAAAGCTGTAACTACCTCCTTGGTTCAGAGAACCCAGACTCAAACAAACAAACAAACAAGAATTCTTGCTATGGAGGTGGCAGAAACACATCTCAGTGATTTCTGCATAAGTAAGAACAAAACAAATTAATATAGCCATAGCATTTTCTGTCGTGCTGACGTCAGCTTTGCTGTGTGGCATGGATCAAAGCAAACAGCGTTGACTCTCCCTATAGTCCACAAATGTTCTGTGGCTTTTTCCAGGGCCTCCTACACGCTTGCCGTAAGATAGTGAAAGCTTCCTTTCCCCCAGTCCTGCCTCCGGCCTCTTTTCCTCCGAGTTGGGCTCCCGGCCCATGGTCCCTCTCGCCTGCAGAGTATCCTCCAGTGACGGCATTAGCTCCTACAGGCCAGGGCCCGGGCCAGGCAGTGTGTCCTCATTGGTGGGCTGGGGGTTAGGGGTTGTCATCAGGCAATCATTGATCTTCCTTTCTCTTTCTTGAATTCACAGTGGCCTTGCTTTGCTTCCCACGTATAGTGCCAATGCCTTTAACACTCCATGGTCCAACTTCACCCAACCATCCAGATGTATCCAACGGCCACTACCCCTAGGGCTGAGCCACCTGAAGGACCACACAGCAGGGACATCCGCCTCTCCTTCTGGTGACCTGTGCTTTTTTCTTTGACCTTTTACCCTTGTCTTCTGTCACTCCTTTATCCTGAAGGGTCTTTCCAACTTCCATCTCATTCTCGCCCACGGAAAGCTTATCCATCCATGGTAGACACTGTTAGCTGCTTACCAAATATCTATTTTCTCTTCTTTCTTGCCAGTAATGCCCCAATCCTTCCAGGACTTGCTAAAATGGTGCTAGAAATAAAACACACTGTCCTTGCTATGAATGCAAGGCCCTGCAGATGTTGAGACTTGCTTACCTTCTTTCCCACCAGCTCCCCACTCCCATGTCCCTTGGAGTTCACGGTTCCTTGAATAATCTGACTGTATTCTAACACCAGTTTCCTTGCCCTTGGTCCTTTTTATAAATACTAGAATCCTCACTTCCTCAACTCCATGAGGCCTCTGCTTAAATATCAGTCCTTGGACAGAGTTCCCTGGTTATCCCTTGTAAAAGGGCATCCTTTCCTCTGTCCTTTTATACGACATCACTTTTTCATAGAACCTATTACTAATCTTGCGTTATTCTATAGGAAACTGTTATATATTTTATATTATATTATAGCAGATATCATATTCATTTATTTTCATCACCTATCTTCCTCATTAGATTGTAAGCTTCATGAATCAGGGATTTTGTCGGGTTTCATTTAGAACTGTGCCTAACACGTAGTAGGCAGTTAATAAATAATTGTGGAACAAATAATTGCAAGGAAGGAAGCACAAGAAGAAGAAAGCAAGGAAGGAAGGTCACGGATCTTAGACACAGATTTGAAAGAATCATATTGTTCCTTAAGTAAGAGAAAATGAAGAGCTGATTTAGGAGCTGCAATTCCTCTGAGGATGTTTTCCCAAGAATAAGTGACAATTACTTGCGATAACATCTCCCTGGATTCGTCCTTACACCAGAAGATGGTAAAATCACTAAAGCATGTTATGTCGACACCTTGCTCTCGCAATTGCTGGAGGGAGTGGCACTGATGTTGCCACAGCAACGCTGCACCTTGCGTGGTCCATCTTAAGTAAAATCTCCAACTCACTGCAGATGCAGTCGACAGAACGGCCTTCCCGTCACTTTGATTTGGGCTTCTAGCCTCCCAGACCATGAGACAATAAGTGCTTGTTGTTTAAGCGTACCGATCGTGCAGCATTTGTCACAGCAAATCCGACAACGTAAGACAATGTCTTTTGCCCATTTTTTTTACTGAGTTGCCCATCTTCTTATTCTCAATGTTTATGGACTTAATATGAGAACTATTACATGAAAAACATTTCTGCATACTTTCCGAATCTGTTGAAATTGCATGCCTTATGTTGTTCAGATATGGTTTCTTGTATAAGAAAAACCTCTCTCTCCTAAATGGTTAGTATGAGCTTTTCATCATGAACTGTGAATTGCACTTTCATCATATTTCCAAATTTGCTTTGCAAAGAGGAAGCTCAGTGCGAAGTTTAACGTTTAACCATGGAAATTGTTACCCTAGATTTGTGATATAGGTAATCTCCCTCCTACGTGCTCTTTTTGGTATGAGTAGAAATACAGTGTTTATTGTTTTGTTTATTGCTTAAGTGCTTATTGTTTTATTGTATGCCTGTTTTTAATTTAATCAGCTTCAACTTTCTTTGGAAAGTAAAGGGCACATATCTCAGGTGCCTCATATTTGAATATGGATGCTGCTGCTGCTGACTCAACCCATGGGGATGTTGAACATTCCATTCGTGCTCTGGCATTATCAGACCTTCTTGGTCAACTTGGGTTGATACAGTCCAAAATGGTCTTTATTCAAAACATGTTTCTCTAAAGAATTACTTTTTACCTTGAATATATACAATTATTTGTACTCAGAGCAGCATTTATCGGTTTGGTATATACTTTTATGCTATTTCATGAAAGCATGTCCTTGTTTTCTAAGACTGAGTACATAAAATTATTCCTTTTGAATTCATATCTCCCTCACAGGTAAGGTCTTTGATGTTATGAGATGCCCTTAAACATCTTTATGTCTCTCATCACACACAGGGAAGTGTTTACAAATGTTTGTTGAATAAGTGTGGGATAAAGGAGCAGTAGCTATGACGGATTTTTGTACACAGTTCATTCATTTATTTGGACATGCATGCATCCGTTTTAGGGCATACACAGGTGAACTGCCTTCAGGAAGCTGAAGGGAATTAGAGAGCTGGAAGGCACAGCCATAATGTCCTCTAAATGTCGTTGTGTTTCTAGAACTATCATGTCCACTTAGTGATCAAATAAATGAAGCTAATAAGAGAAAGAAAATGATGAGGGGACGAAGCTGCCCGGTGGGGAGGCCTGAGCAGGGGAGGAGGAGGAGGGGAGCACAGCCCTCTCCCTCCTGTGGACCCTGGTGTCTGCAGCGGTCCCCAGCTCTCTCGGAATTGAATACCAAGGGTTAATTTGACATAATAAAATCAGCATGAGCACTGCCAAAGAGGCCTGAGCAGACCCTCAAGTAAGTAATTAATTCTGGCTGCTTTCCGCTCTCTAGCTTTCATCATCCTTAATGTTATCTAATTGTGAAATTATTCTTCAAACCTTCCCAGTATAAAGGGAGAAAATGCCCAGATGTAGCCTGCTTCTCTGGAGGGCACGGGTGCCTCCTGCTTCTCGGTGGAAGTACCCAAGATTCTACTAATTAAGGGTGTGTGCACCCTTGAAACTTTTGATCAACTGTCTTCAAACAACTTACAAAAGAGTTCTAGGAAAGCTCCTCCTATGTGCACTGAGATACCATTCTAAGGGAAAACACGGGGAGTGTAGGGTTACTCAGCCACATCGTCTCTGTCCTTCAAAGCCTCACAATGACCTTGACGGACCCCGGGATGTGCATGTATGGAGCACAAGCACGTATGGAGGTGCTGTAAGTTCCTGGTCTGGCCTCTACTTACTGCTGCTATTGGGAGTGATAATAAAGAAGACATAGGGGACCATTGCACTGCACATATGCTGAAGCTCCCAGTGCCCAGGGCAGTAAATTCGCGGCATTGCAGCCAGATCAAACATATCCTCACTCTTTAGGGGGCTCTCTTTTATCCCGTATGTCCTCGTGCCTCAACTCTGAAGGCCCTTCTGCAGAGAAAGTCATTTATCTACCCATGCCTGGGCAGCAGAAACCAACCTGTGACCTGAGGCCTTTTCCGTGGGGATTACCTGCCCAGGGTGTCGGCCTCGGGGTCCCTCGATGGCCTCGGCAGGACAAGTGCAATGCACTATTAGAATAATGGCTATTTTCCTCAGTCCAGTTAAAAAATAGAAGGGACAGCCTTGGATGGCATTCTGGTCATGGGGGAAATAGCTCATGTGTCCCTGGGGTGAGATACAAAACGGAGGGCTTGCCCTCCTCTGGCCATTAAAGACCTTGGGGTCCTCTCCTGTCTCTTTGTTTCCTACAAGAGTAGTGACGATGTGAGTTCTGTGGCTGGCTAAATTCTAACTGGGGTAATTATACTGTCACCCTATATTCCCCTGGAGACTCAGTTAGAAAAGTTACTCTTTGATCATGCTCTTAAATCCTACAGAGCCGGGCTTTGTACCGTGGCAGGTGAAGAATGGCTATTGGATGCTGCGTGGCTCCCTCGCTGGGTGAATGATGCTAATTCTATGTATGAATTCTGCTGAGTGCTTTGGGATCCTTCAGGGGAAGCTGACGAAGGGAGCATGAGCTATTATTAGTTGAGTCTCAAGAAAAAAGGATTTGTTGTTCTAGGCTATATTCCTGTGATACATTTCAGTTAAAACTCCCAGTAAACAATTACCAAACAAATGGGGGAGATTGCTAGAGGTTTGGGATTTAATGCAATAATTACACACACATACATATATATGTTTATATTTCGAGTCACATATGTGTGTGTTTATATATATCCGCACATGTTTTTTAGAGCTAACAATAAATTGCATTGCACATACAACACTTTCCATCATAAATGCGCCAGAAAACCTATTGCTCACAACTGTTTATTTCTGGTTAACAGTCTCCCATACAGACACGGCCAGTGAAATGTGGGAACGGGGGGTGACGCTTGAGCTGGGCATACTTCAGGTGGTTTTTATTCAGAGCCAAAAATTCTGACTGAAGATGCTTTAAAAATATGGTGAGAGGGTCATGGAGAGAGTAATTACGGAAATCTCCCAAATGTTAAATTATTAAACTCTTAAAAGGACCAAACTCAATACAGAAGGTTTACAGAGCTGAAGGGGCTCACGTGCACAGGGGCTTAAAAGAAACGCATGGCGGGATGGGAAGCCCACCCTGACGCCCCCGTGACTTCACACTTAGGGCAATGGACACAGCCACGTATAAAAGTGTAGGGCGGAGCTAAACGTATGAACGCGCATGATTTTCAGTCTTTTCTTTTGTGACCCCCCTCCCTTTCCTTACTCTTATTTTGGTAACTCAATACAAAGAAATATATTAGCATTTTTATAATCCTGTGTTGGAAAAAAAACCCACCTAAATGTACCTCAAGATGGGATTTGTTTTATAAATCAAAATATATAGTAAAAAAATGACAACGTAAATCCCTATTTGTGATCATGGGAAGTTGGTAAGTAAGAAACCCAGCTACCGAAGAATATTTATATGTTAACTACATTTTTGTGAAAGTGTCTACTCTGGTGTTTGCATGGTGTTAGAAATAGATCTGGACTTAGCGCCCACCCAGCTTTCACAGTGATTACCTCCTAGTGCTTTGCTCATTTTTATTTCTTTTAGTTTTGCTGAACATTGTCAGTTCTATTTTCAATGAATAGTGCAGTACTTGTGTAAAATTAATTAAAAACAAAACCATGCAGAAAATATAATCCAAACCACACGGTACATTACTGAAAACAGCTTAGGAAAGAAGAAATCACTTTCCTGGTCTCTTCCCATTATCTGTTGTAAAAATAAATACAGAGGATTGGTTTATTCGGAATACGGTATTTTGTGGGTTCAGAAAAAAGCTGCTAGAGAACTGCTCTGCAGTGATAGTTATCAAGTGAATTTAAACTCTGAGGCTGGCTCCAAGCAGAAATTGTAGCAAAACCCCCACTTGGAGTTTATCTCTGTTGACCATGTGACGGAGTCCACCCTCCTCCAGCTTCTGGGTCAGGGAGGCTGAGAAGGGACTGGGGGCGGGGTGGGGCAGAGCGAACACCAGGCATTTGGGCATCTTGCAACTTCCAAGGCCCCTAGCAGTGGACAATAAATGAAATATCAAAAGCAGTGATAAAATGTTAATCAAAGGAGTGGGTGTAGCTCAGTGGTTGAGCTCCTGCTTCCTATGAGGTTCGATCCCCGGTACTTCCTATAAAAAAAATTTAATCAAAGATATGCTACTACATAGAATCTTATCTAAACTTCTCCTGTGAGACCAAAATATATTTGCCCGTCTTACCTTTTAAAATGTCTCTTTAATCTGAGTCTGAAAACAGCTGAAAGGGCTAAGTGTCAGCCAATGCCTGTTACGTGTCTGACACTCCACAATGAGCCTATGAGATAGCTATTCCCCAGATGAAAACACGGACGCCCGGGAAGCTAAGTAATTTGCCGAAACTTATTCACCTGATATAAACGCTGGAGTCAAAATTTGTCTTTGCCTTTCCACTCCAGGCTTACGCACCCCATGATCATTGGATAAATTGTTGAGAACAGGACAGTCTTTGCGGATGTTTCTGAGATTCTGTATCTTCCTTGTGAAATAAGCACAATAATGTCGACTTCAGAATGGCGAAGCCTGTGTGGGAAGGCTCCCTTACGTGAGCATTTTAAGCAGTATTAGCTCTTCGTTGTTTTTAGGTGGGTGGGTCCTCGGAGACGGTGCTGGCTGGGGTTTTTGGATGTGAAAACACCAGATCCATATTTTCCTAGTTTTCTTTCTGCAAAAGTCCAGATGGGCATATGTAATTGTATGCCTTCCAGTTCATTTTTCACATCTATTCAAGCCACGTTTACCACCAAAACAATGACCACGTTTTCCAAATAAAAACGGAATACGTGACGTGATGAATTATTTTTTCCAAGCTTTCAAATTTATGTCTAATTTATTTGTTTATACTACTTAGTAGGGTATTTTATTTTACATCATACAATTATTTATAGAATGTTATAGGAAGATGTAACATTAAATGGTTTCTTCATACATATAATGTATCACCTTAATTGACAATAATAACAGTTCATGAAATTTAAAATTGCCCTAGGGGAACAAAACCTCATTGCACAGGCAGTATTGCACAGGAGTGAAATACTGTCCACGTCTTTCTCACATGGTCAGTTCCTCACCCTCTGAAACTGTATGCAATTCCTCACCCTTCTTTGTGATTTCTTCCTCTATCTTCCCGTAGCACTTGGTATCTGCATCCTCTTTATGGCACTTGACATGTCTCCCTCTAATTATTTGTTTATGTACTTGTTTTTCCACTTGAGCTTCAGGATTAAGTTTCTTGTCTCCACTTACGTCTCTGGCCTTGCGTTTTGTTCCCACACTCTGGATACTGGAGCCACACTGAAACCCTGCTCGCTCCCCCATACTCATCCTTCCACCAGCTTTGCTACACTTGTTTCCCACACGTCTCATCCACCTTTGGTTCCCATGCAAACATCTCTTCTTCAGGACTGCTTCTCCTCAACCGAAACGACTATTGGAGGTGCTCCTCCTGTGAACTTCACACAACGCTGCTTACCCAAAAGACAGCCTTTACCTCACTGTGCTAAGTGCCTCTGATTTGTCTGTAACTTCCAGGAGAAAGAGGTTCTTGGATTCAGAATGATTCGTCCTTACCGTTGTCTTGTGCTGGTTAATTCCATGCGTCTAAGGCCCTGGCACTTAGCTGTTGGGTCTAACCCTGGCCTAGATGTCACTGTGGAGGTCGTTGGCAGGTGTGCTCAGCATGTACAATCAGCTGGCTTTAAGAGGTTGCCCTTGATGATATGGGTGGATCCACTCCAATCAGTTGGAGGCCTTATGAGCAAAGAACTGGGGGTTTGGGAAGAAGAGGAAATTCTGCATCATGACTACAACATCTACACCCCTGAGAGTTTCCAGGGACACTAGCTAGTATCTCCTACTAATTTTGGACTCAAGGCAGCAACACCACTCTTCCAAAATCTCCAGCCTGCTGACCTGCGTCTCAGCCAGACCCCGCCATCATGTAAGCCAATTCCTAAAAGAAATCTCTTCATAAGCCTGGCACAGAGTGTGACGTCAATACATACTTGCTCAAGAAAGAAATAAATCAATGATCAAAGGCATATATGATTCTTCTTCATATCAACCAGCCACTCATTCTGGGTTTTTAAGGACATTTATGTTTTCAAATATTCCACACCAGTCTCTCTGCCTGCACAACTGTGCCTGCAAATGTTGGCTTGGAACAATAAGATCCATATACCTGTAAGAGTAAAGTATAGTGGGAATATTGCCTTTCTTTATTTGGACTATTCACTTAATGTAGGCTAAACTTGCATTAACTTTTATTAGCAGCCATAGCATACTGTTAGCTTATAATGAAATTGTGGTCAAATAAAATCCCCAGGTCTTTTTCACTTGAACAATTGTCAAAATGTATAAACAAACTGGTTGAATTAATAGCTGGGAATGGCTAATAGGGAAACCCTATTGCTTAAAATGCAATTCTTTCCGGGCCAAATGTTCACCCATCTTAACGGTAATTGCACAATGCATTTGCAGCTAAGGGCTCATTAAAACTTCATGCTCACCTGTGCTCCAGCAGTACCGCGTATGCATATGGGTTAAGGCAATAGCCAGGTGATTGCCTCCTGGGCTTGCCCAATTGTGAAGTGCAGCTAGAGCCACAGAAGTCTGTGCCTTTGTGCCATGATTTATTATAGGGAGTGTGTATCCCAGGGGAGTTACAGCAATTCAGAAACAGCAGGAAGAGACAGGGAGGCAGGTGAGCAAAGAATTGAGAGCTGTGAGAGGTAGTGTGGCACCTTGTTAATTATTAATTCTGGCAGCAGACTGTCAGTTAACCGGAAGGAGAGGGTGGACCTAATTAAGTGTCCAAACAGCACTTCCAAGGAGGAGATACAGTCCAGAAACCAGTAGTTTCCAGGGGGGTGGGCACAAATAAGACGTGCACCTTAGTCCTGGGGACCCTGGGTGCATTCCAGAAATCTGCAGTATTAATATACTTGCTCTCCTTGCCAGTTTTAAGCGTGGCACGTGCATGGAGCCCTCTGCAGGAAAGGGCATTGGAAATAGGCTAGCCGGTTTTTAACTCAAGGTAGGGTGAATGGTGTGCAGAATAAAAAGAAGAAATAAGTACTCAGACGACATTAAGGCAGTTGTTTAAATTACTTTTTTGTTCAGTATAAAGAAAGCACCCTATGATATGATTGATTTTGTAAGGACGCAAATGTAAAGCATCTCTTTTCTGCAGGGTAATTTTGGGAAAATGACATATATCTTATATAGAAGGTCTTATATAGAGAGCCTAGAGGACTACAGTTCAAGTGGGTGGATGCATAAAAAGGGCGAGGTGAAGAACGGTTTCCAGTGGGTTGCACAGAGAGCAAGGAGGATGAGCCAAGGCAGCAGGGTCTGCTGGAGGAGGCTTTCCATGCTCGGGGAAGTCTCAGGCTCCTTGAGTGTCCTCCTTCCTTAGGCAAGCCACTGAACCTCTCTTTGCCTCAGGTCCACACGAGTAAGACAGAGGGAAAGGTTTCCTTCAGAGTCGACATGTTATTAGATGGAATGACATAAATTCATTTCCTAAAACAACCGCTCTCTCTAGAGCAGGAGTTCGATGAGTAGCAGGTACCTGATCCACCCCTGCCTGAAATCCTCCTAAGAGCCTCCTGGGAACGAGCGCTCCCCAGAGGAAGAGCTGCTGGCAGGTGTCTGGAGACCTCTTCCTGGAGCAAGCAGGTAGCTTTTATGACCTACGTGACTGGTCGCACACTCTGTGCCCTTCCCACGCTGTCCTGCGCAGGGCTGCCACTTTGCACTGACGAGACTGACACCCCTAGAGTTGGGCAGGTGCAGCCGGCTGGCAAGAACAAACCTGAACTGCCACTAACAAATTACTTTACGTGTTTATTGTTTTTTTCCCTGTTTATGAGAGTGAAATATGCCCATTATTGAAAACTCAGTAAGTATAGATAAGCCAAATGACGAAAGAGTTCAGCTGCTCAGAAACAACCCCTTTTGCAAAGTTACTATTTTGGTCCAGTTCCTTCTAGATTTTTCTTTATATGTTTATCTCTGGCTATTTGCTAAGTGTATAGTTTATTTCCCCCTCTAATATTAAATTTAAGTTCAATAAAAATGGGACGGACTCTTTAATCACTAATATTAAGAATGAAAGACTATTTACAGTGACTTCCTGTATGGGATGATAAAATCCAACAGCTTTTGACTTCTTATCCCTCACTCACTTCTTAGTCTTTCTGACATAATCTGAAGCATTAGAGTTAGTCATTAACAGTTTTTAACATTATATATCTTCTCTTTAAGATTTATTATTTTGATATTGACCTGTCATTAGGTGAAATTAAATACTTGAAAAAAGTAAGAGGCAGACCCTACAGAATAGCCACTATGACAGGTTTAGAACCCAGAAGAAGAGATTATTGAATAAGCCAAACAAAACAGTGCAAAAAGGGTTTGATGAGAAACTGGAGGGAGGACAGAGAACTTTGAATCCCTACATGTTTCTGTTAAATGCCGTGATATTCAAAATTGTGCGATTTGAGATAATACTTGAACTTTATATCTGCATCTTGCTCGTAATTCTTCCTTCTCACTCGTCACCGCCAATGCCGCTACTGCGTGGATGGTGCCCAGTGGACCCTGCTCTAAATATTCTTAAAAATAAATCGCCAGAATGCTTTATGGTTCACACTGTGCATTTACTTAATGTATTACATTGACCTCCACAGTAACCTTTGAATGTTAGGCATCACTGTGTTCATTTGTACCCATGGGGACACCGAGCCCTGGGGTAGCTGAATTCTTTTCCTGGAGTCAGTGCAGAAACGGGATGCCATGCCAGAGCCCTGTCCTCCAGCCACTCCACGGCGAGCAGCCAACCTGTCTGAAAAAGCAGGAATGGCAGCGGGTGCCAGCTTGGCGTCAAGGCTGTGAGGTGTCTTCCTTATATTGGAGTCATAATCGTTAACGGAAGAGATTACGTGCTTTAGACATTCACTGCAGGTCCCACTCCTCCTCTGAGCAAAAAGTCAATTGGGTGACATGATTGCTGTCCACAGAATAAATTTACATTCTTTGGTCACTAGTGTTACTTTTGAACTGCATTGAACACATCTATATACAAATTCACTCTCCTTGCAGAAAAACAGTGCATCAATACCATAAATAAGATGTATTGTAAAACACGGGGTCCAACTACAGTACAATCGCCCCAAAGTTTTGGAATGATGCCAAAAGGGCTTAAAAAACGATATAAAGCATACCTGGTTCTGTCACACAATTTTCTCCCATCTTGCATGTAGAAAATACACTCACAAACACATATATATGGTCTGCTGTGATTAAATGAGTTGAATCACCCAGATTATCCCTGGTATGATTTATCAAGACTTCAGAGCCCTTCACAAGCAGTGATGATATTGCTATTTTTTTTCTTTCTAAGGGCTCAAGAATCTTGATCAAAATCTTTACCAAAGGATAAGAAACAGAAACCCCAGAAATGTGTATTTTCTTAGCAAGTATTCCTTTATTAAAGAATTGGGTTCAGAAGGAAAACAATAAATTATTCTTTCTGGAAAGCATAGAGAAAATTATTCCAATTCAAAGCAAGAAATCTAAAAATATCAGAGGCAATTTGGCAAAATCGGTTACCGGCTTCCATGTTTTGGAGCTAGTGATCTGCCTTAATTAAGTCCAAGTTTAGTCCTTCTATTATATTAATTGATTTCCAGATCTATTTCCAATTGGTCCTGTTATTCTAGCTCTAATCTGAAAAGCAGGAAGTGGAAATTTGGGTCTCTGAGCCTTTTCAGAATGTTTCCTGATCTTCTGATATTACAGGTGACGAGAACCACCTAGTATCATCGCTTTTTCAGTAGGAGGTAAAATTTAACATGTAATGGGAAGTGTTTACTGAAACTGAAGATTTCGTTAGGCTAGGAAATGGTCGCTTTTGGGAATAGTTACATGTAAAAGGAATTAAACTCGTAAAATACCCTACTTTCAAATCCATTTGGAATACAAAACAGTAAGCCTTTCAAATAAAGCATGATGTGTATTTTATCATTACCTACATAATCCACAACTGGAACTTTATGATTCGTACGGAAGTAAAAATATTTGTATCTTTTCTTTGTATTACGTGTTATCACATATGATTTATATCAGCCTTTCATCACCTTGTTTTTCCCCCTCTTGTGAAATGTAAGAATAATTTAGAGATGCTGTCATTCTGCTGAAATCCCTTTCTTAACCTGATTCTCACTAGACATTAAGGGACTCAAGCTTTGTTATGCCCTCACTGTGCATCAGGCAATGAGTGGTATGCTTTTTAGCAATTATTTCATGTAAATTTCACATCCTCTCTGTAAAGCAAATGGTATACTTCCCATTTTGCAGATGAAAAGACTAAGCCTCAGAAGGGTTAAATGATGGCCCTCCAATGATGTGGCTACCAGATGGCAAAGCTGGAGTTTGATCCCATTTTATGGGGCTCCAAGATCTGCCTTCCTTTCTTCTATTGTATTTCTTCTAGATTCCCCCAATCGTTTAGCTAATATGATGGAAGCCTCTTAAGTCAGCTAAGTCAGTAGTGGGCCACACTTCCACTGGAAGATCAAATCCCTCAGTCCATGAGCACTGAAACTATCTGGCTCCAAGGGTCATGGAGTGGGTGGGGGGCGGGGGGGGGTGGAGTGGGAATTGGAGAGCATGTGAGCATGTACTTAACATAAGTACCACATTTACATAGCACCTGATTACATTCACATTCCCTCACCTGTCGGCTTCAGCCCCAACCCAATCAGGCAGCAAGTTTAGAAAATACCTACAAAGAGAAAAATGTCTAAAAGAATCCACCCAATTTGCGTCTTTTAACAGGTAGTCCCTCTTTTGTGATTTGCAAAAAGAAAAAGTCACATAGGAATCCTCAATTCTATCTAGTTCTTCCTCTGCAGAAATTTGCAACCAAGTTTGCTACCATGCGGCAAAACCGTATCATTTTGTCTGAGTTGGTTGGTCAAGTTGAGTGGGTAGAAATGGGTAGAAATAGATGAACCAAGGGTGTGCTACCCTCGATGGAGCGCTTCATCCTTTTAAAGGGACCAGGATGGTGTGCTTGGCAGTCAGTGGGACAGAGCTGGCGTGCTTCACACCTTAGCCTCTTTAGGCAAGTTCTGAAACTGTTGATAGCCTCAGTTTTCCATCTGTAAAGACTGTGGTTGAAGAAATGCCAGTTACCCCAAGGGAAGTGGCTCTGTAACAGTAGATGGCTCCCATGTCCGTGGTCCCACTGTGTCCTCACGTCCTAATGACTGGAAATGGAATGACTAGTTCTCAATTTCTTATTTTCCGTAAGTGTATAAATATCTAAATTACAGTTAGTCCATGTGACTGCAGTATTTGATATGCCAAGAACGTAACTAGGTTGCTTCGTTCAACGGTGCAGTCACAAGCAAAGTTTAAGTCGTTAATCTGTGAAAGTCCTTCGTGAACCTTCGAACCAGATACAAATATGCCAGTCGTGGCAAAGTCCTACTCTATTCTGGGGAACTTTCAAAGGACTCAGAATGATGGATTTAAGCAATATGGCTTTGTAACACCCTCCTCAAGCTCCAATCCTGCCCCCTCCCCCAAATCTTGAAAGGACACCCACAGCCTTGGAGTCGGGTGAACTAAGACCATGCTGGCAGGAGCCAGAACGTCCACATGGTTTGGTTCTTCTCGTTGCCGTTGGTGATCTTTGGTAAGAGGGGTTGCCTTCTGAGCCTCAGTTTCCTCATCTGTGAAATAAAGACAACAGTCTAAGGTCAGAGAGAGGTTGCACACGTCTGTGAAAATGCATCTAGAATTTCAGGTGAAGGTCTCATGGTTGGACACGGAGACAAGAGACTTTGTGGATCTGACCCTGTGTCCTCTCCCTGCCACGCTGCCCTCACATTCCAGGGAACCCTAATGTCCATTCTTCAAACCCTCCCTGCCCTGCATTATTTTCACAGTAATTTTACTGACATTGTTTCCTAGCACAGGTCAGGAGCTCACCTCTCAAGGCCCATCTCAAATGCTGTAACTTCCATAAACCCTTCACTTAACTTTCTGCCAAAAGAAGCCTTGGCCGTGCCTGGATTCCCACAGCATTTCCTCTTCTCTTTATTGGACTCATCACACTTTGCCTTGAGTTGCATTTTCACATACAAACATTGATTTATTTAATTTACGTACCGTTACAGTGCTTTGTTTCATCTCTCCTGGGTTCAGAGAGCTAAACTCACCTGATACCATCTTCCTCACCATCACACATGTCCCTTTTATTTCCCTCCTACAGAACTCTTACCCTCAGCCTAAAAACATGCCCACGTATGCCCAGCCCTAAAACAACTTCCCCTCCCCTGCCTTTCCCAGTAAATGTTACAGAAAAGCAGTGCACAATATGCCCTAATCCTCACCGCCTCCTCACCCACCACTCGGAGGAAACTCTCCTCGTCATTTCCATGGTTCAGCCCCCTGTATCACCTTTTGCCTAGTCTTCCATTCTCCAATTTGTTCTAAATCCTTCTGCTAAATATCTTTTTCAAGTGTAGTTCCCTCCTTCTCAGAAAACTCTGATCTACAAAGAACAGGAATAGACAATTATCATAAAAAATTTTTTAAAAACTCAACAAATGGCCAATAAACACATGAAGAATATTTGACCTTAATAGAAAGCAAAGAAATATAAAGAGTGAAACACATTTTCTCACCTTTCTTATTGAAAAAGATTTAAAAAAATATATCCAGTGTAATTAAGTTTAGGATTAAACGAACACACTTTGTGAGCAGCTGCTGCTCTGTGGAAATTGGTACAATCTTTCAGAAATCCCTTTAAAGCACCCATATTTTCAACCAATTAAATTTTAGGGATCTTTACTAATTTCTAGTTGTACCATTGTTTATAATAGCTAAAACCTGGGGCCTGTTCTGTGACAATATGAAAATTAACACATATCCACGCAATAAAATACCAGGCACCCCTAAAAGGATGGTGTAGCAATATACTTGTTGACATGAAAATATTTTATAATATATATTTAAGTGAAAAAATCAATTTAACCAATGACATATTAGAAATTCCCAGTTTCAAAAATATTTACTTAGGGACTATTTATTGAGTGCCTACTGTGTATCAAAGTCTTAATTTAGGTGCTGGGAGTATGAGCAGGTATAGAATGCTTGGAAGAATAGACACAAAATATTAATAACAGTGATGACCTCTAGGTGGTGAAATGATTTTCAGGTTTTCTACAGTAGATAGACATTACTTCTACAAGAAATTGACAATTTTCAAAATACCAGTACCTTTAGAATAAGCACAGATCCTTTAGCCCACAAGGGGTGAGTCCTAATTCCTTTTCCATCCCTATTTCCCCTAAGTCCATCCACCCAACATGCGTTATGTATTTTTGCTTGTTTTATTAGCTCCCTGAATTTCTTAATATTATTCCCTTCCTGTGGAATTCTCTTGGTATGTCTTCCTATGGAGAAATCCTATATAACCTTCTTTGTAGAGGCCTAGCAGGATAGACACTTCCCCATCTCTGAACTGGCATTTCCTCCTTCATATCTCTCTTAGAGCGTCTATGCCTTCATCCTCCCAGACCGGACTGTACCTCATTGAGGGCACAGTTCCTGCCCAGTTCATTCTGTATTCCTCCCACCTGGGGTCTTGAGCACAGAAGGCCCCAAATAAGTATGCACAGAATGAATTGACAAACCTATGTGCTCCTTTCTAGATTATAAGCTCCTTGAGGGCAGGGGATGTTATTGTTCTTTGATTCTTCTTCAGCATCTGTCTCCTGATGGAACACAGGCTTAAAAGGAATCAAGTTCCAGATCCTCAACTTCCATATGAACTCATTCCCCAAAATGAGGGGAGAGGCTGGGCTTGAGGGGTCCTGCTGGTGCTCGTTTCCCATCTGTTCTTTCCTAATCACCTTCTCCCACCTTACTTATCAGAGAGTATTCCTCTTATCCACATGGATTCTTACTATGGTTCATTGCCTTAACATGTAAAAGTCTCCTGGGCACCAAAGAAAAAGACAGTTTGAAATTTTTTCCAACAGTCATATTACTCTTCCATCCCCCCTCACTCACAGAATCTCATGACAGCTGTGATGGTTAAACTCGGCCAGGTAAAGGTGCTAGTTATTTGGTCAAGAAAACACTGGGCTACCTGTAGTACAAGGGTGTTTCATGGACTTTAATCATCAGCGAGTTGACTGCATAGATGGCTGGTTACATCTGTAATCAACTGAGGAGATTGCCGTCAGCAACAAGTGATGCCTCTTCCAATCAGTTGAAGGCCCTAAAAGGAGAAATGATTTCAGTATTCGGGGAGAGAATCCCCATCTCTACTTCAGATAGCCCGCATCTTGTGGGGAACTCATTGAGGACCTTCCTTGGAGTTCCTGGCTTACAGCCTGCCCTGCGGAATTTGGACTCGTGCATCCCCACGGTTGCGTGAGACAGTTTTATAAAATCTCATACTATTTACAGAGATCTCCTGTCAGTTCTGTTTCCCTGGAGAACCCTGACTAATACAACAGCAAAGAGAGTCCTGTAAAGAATGAAAGACAATAGCTTCTCATTTCATTCACGTGCTGAATTCTTGGCCAGGCTCTGTGCTCAATCTATTATTTATCTTTATCTCTATTTTAAAATTTGAAACAAAAGTGAGATGGTTGTCATGGAACACATATTTACTCACTTCTTTGAAATGAAAAATGAAATCACATTTTCAGGCAGAGGCGGAGTCTGACAAAGAGGACTCAGTTGCCATTTAGTTTATATGGTGGACATTTCCCATAATTGAATGAGCTAAATCTGCATCTCCAAATGTTGATGAAATATATTTAAAGCATGTGATAAGATAAAAAAACACATTTTATTGTTTTAGCAAAGGAGTTCTGAAATGAAACTACTGTGTTTGAAAGAAATTTTTCTTAGCATATTTAGTGAAAGAGTAACTGATACAATCAAGAGCCATTTGATAAGTCTTGGCAAAGTCTTTGAGTATCCTTCCCAGAAACCGAGACAGACAAAGTGTTTAGTGTCTAGATAACCAATCCCTTTGCAAGTCAGGTGTTTTCTAGTATTTTGCTTTCCACAAAATTGAAAGAGACTGTTTCAGACAGGGTTCTACGGAGAAACAGACAAGACAGGATATCGATATACATAAATGATACAGATATATGATATTTAATAAAGGAATTGGCTCATGTGACCATGGAGATAGATACGCCTGAATTTCAGGTAGGAACTCAGCTATCAAGCTAGAAACTTTGATGAAGATGTTGCTGAATTCCCCAGGGGAAGCTGGCTGGCTAAAGAAGAGGCAGCAATTTTTCCTGTTTTCTGAAATCCTCAGTTCTGGCTTCAAGAACTCCTAATGATTGGATAAAGGGGCTCCCTTCATTATTGAGGACACTCTGTTGATTGTAGATGCAATTAGCCGTGGATACAATCAACTGACTATGATTACCATCTACAATTACCCTCACACTAACAATCAGGCCAGTGCTTGCTTAACCAAACAAATGGACACTGTAACCTAGCCAAGTTGACATATAAAATTAACTGTCTTGACATCCAAAACAAGTTTTCAGCTAATCAAAAAAATGTTTTGTCATAGGGGAGTTTGTGATATTTGGCAGACAACTTAAAGGGAGTTCAAGGAATTGAGTATGAAGGCTATAACAAACTCCTTCCATTTCCATCTAATTATGTCAACAAATTTTTCTGGCTCTTCCATCCATAAAAATGAAAATTAAAATGGATTTAATGATAGACAATATCTAATTCTAGCAATAATTAATGCAATGCAGAAGAATATTTTAGTGCTTAGATCTTGACAACCAGGTGAAATGATAAATAAACAAATTTTAATTCATATACCTATTTTAGTTGCAGAGATGAATGATAAAGTATAATGGTGTTATTTCCATTATACTTTATCATTTTTCTCTTGAAGAGCTTGTTAATACTTTTTAATTGATAACGGTAGATAGCAAATTGTTCTGCTATTTATTTTCAACTTGATACATTTGAGAGAGTGATGTAATAGTTTTATTTTAAACTGTCAATGGTTACAGTACACCAGAAATTAAATCCTTTTCAACTCTTTAAATTTGTAAAAAACAATCTAGATATCAATCTAAGAAAAGTGTAAGGGTGTACCTATGTTTTCCAAATTTTGGGGGGAGTACACAATAAAGACCATTTGAATATAACTACTCTAGAAAACAGAGCACCGTGCATTTGGAGCTCAACATATATTTGAGACAAATTAAACCCAAAGCAATAATTAACAGAAGATGTAAACCAGAAATGTTACCTTCCCAACTTCCTGTACAGATGGAGCACACTTCTTGGCTAATTTCCTCCAGGTAAAGAATCCGGTCCACGGGTCGTGGTGAAGAAAACAATGTGACAGCCCAGTTTTCGCTCCTGCACTGTTTATGTGCTTCTCAGATTAATTAAAACATGTAAAAATAAACTCCCTTGAAAATCTATACTTCTGCAGCTGTACAAACAAACCGGGGCCAATTACGTTTCCCTATCTGAAGCTTCCGTAGACTTGAGAATGTTTTCCAAGGTAGTCACGAGATCAAAAGCAGGTGAGAAAGACTCTGGGATTGGGCACTGGCCAGGGAATTCTTGCTTGCTTGTGGCTCACTGCCCCACCCATACCCAGTGATTTTCGAGGTCTGAATTTACTCTTTGTAGAGAGGCTGTAACACTCATTCTGAGCAGATCACGACATTCTCCGTGGAAACAATTTCTGCTGATCTGGGCATCTCGGCCACAGCTCTGTCCGAAACAAATGTTGAGCCCCCCTTAAACTTGTTTCAACGTTTCCAGAAAAGGGGGATACGTGCTTGAGTTAGGTTGTCACGTGATTCGACCTCCCCTGACCTGGCTTCTCCATGCTCATCTTGCCCATTCCATGCCACCCACGTTCACTTCTTGGGGTTCCCCACAGGCGAGGTGCTCCCATCGATCCTCTTCCATCTGCCAGAATGAAGCCCTTCACCCCAAAATCATGGGGCTCGCTCGTTCACTGCACTCAGACCTTTGCCCCAAAGTCACCTTCTCCGAGAGGTCTCCCCGGACTGTCCTGACTCAGGTCACACCTGGATTCCCATCACTCCGTCATCTCACTCTGCTGTTCATAGCTCTGCTGGGACAGCCGGCGTAAAGTGGGACTGTCCCATCCAAAGGGCCATATGATCATCCCATCATAACCCTCATCACTTCCCGGCTTTGCTTTCATTACGAGAGTCTCTATTTGTTCATCTAGAAGGTGTCTGGCACTCTGGTGGCAGGACTTTAATGGAACCTTGTTGGATGGTAATAAAATTAGCATTGTATACCGAGAATTGTTCCGTATCATTAAATATTCTTTGATGATAAAATTTTAAAGATTTCTAATACATATTGCCAAGTTGCTTCCCTGATAGATTTTTATCATTCAGCAGGAGACTATGAAACTCTTTTATGACATCAAATAATAAAATATACTAATATCGTTACTAATTGGATAGACAGTTTCAGTGTGTGTTTCTATAATTACTAGGCAGAATGAAAATGGTTTTTGCATTTAGCGGCTATTTGTATTTTTCCTGGGATTATCTGTCTATGACCTTTATCCATATTTTCTAATAATATTTTTGTATACTTATTACAGTTCTTGCAATGTAGGGGACAAAGCAAGTAATTTTGGGTTATGGGCTCTACACCCCAGACTTTCATTTTTCAGTGAAGACTAAAACGTATAGAGAATAATAACTCTGAGAAAAGTTTAGAAATTGGTTTTATTGGGAAATAATTAAGGAAAAATATTCAAAGGTTTTGGTAGGGTTGAAAAAACAGCTGTCTAAATTCCTGAACAAGCAATATTTAATTACTAAGTCATAAGCTTAAAAAACCTATCCATTGTTTTCCGATTGACTCTACTACATTTGCATGATGTACGGGAAAGAAGCAGAGATTTTAAAGAAGAGCCTTCCGTTCCCACAGACCATAAAGAAGGAACAGGAGGGAAGCTGGTGTGGCTCAGTGGA
>JAQZBX010001183.1:75247-87389 GCA_029593785.1 Cabassous unicinctus | reverse complement strand
TTGGCTGTCCAAAAACGAGCTGGGAAATTCTCTCTGAATGCTGAAATCACTTCCCCTTTTAAGGCATTCAACTGATTGGATAAAGCGTCACTCATTGCTGAGGGCAATATCCCTGGCTGATGTAGATGTAATCAGCCATCTATACAGTAAACTCACCAATGACTAAAGCCCATAAATGTCCTTGTATTGCAGTTAGCCCAGTGCTTGCTTGACCAAACACCTGGGCACAATTACCTGCCCTAGTTGACACATTAGCGTAATGGTCACATATGGGAAATACACTTCATTTGCTGAAATGGCCGAACCATTGTACATTCCTAGTAGCAGTTCATGTCTCTACCAACACTAGAATTATTCTGCTTTCTGATTTTTGCCAGGGTACTAGATATAAAGGGATGCCTTGGTTTAATTTGTGTTTTTATGATAACATAAAAGTTGCAGCATCAATTTTATATTCTTTTTGCCACTTAAATTTTTAGCCATTATAGTATGTCTCTGTAGTTTCTAATACTTGGATAATATTCTGCCGAGTTGATATACCGAGGAGTATTTAATCATAAAAATTAGTTTGAATTAAACACAGCTTCCAATAGTTTACAGTTTTTGAGCTACAAAAACAGAAAAATCTCTGGTTCAGCTTAATATGTTGTTAGACACATAGGAGTTCCCAGGTTTTCATTATTATAAATAGTGTTGTGGTAATCATATGCTGTGATATATAGCATTTTTCCTCTTTAGAATTTTTCCTTAGGATAAATTCTTAAGAGAAGGATTACTGAGTCAGAGAATGAATATTTCTATGGCTATTGTTACATATTGCTAAATCTCTTTCTAAAAGGGCTATACTGATTTACATTATGCATCATTTATAGCATTGACTACACTGGTTTTACTCTAACCTCATTACGTACCATCATTTCAAGTTATTACTTTAATAACTGTAAATCATTACCTCATTGTTTTTACTTGTATTGTTTGACTACAGATAACATTAATCATTTATTCATGTGTTCTTTGGCTAATGTAATGTTTTTTATGACTGGTCTATTTGTGCTCAGTCAATTTTTTTCTTAGTCTTGATGTTTTTAATCACTTTGAAAGTGGATTTTCTATACTGTAAATTAACTCTATCTTTGCTGAAAATGAAATTATTCACTTATGTGAAATTTTATTCTTCAGACGACAATCAAAACAAAACACATGATAAAAAAGAGAAGAAGATGGTGGTTCAGAAGCCCCATGGTACTGTGGAATACACTGTAAGTATGTAAGAATGATGCGAATGTTTGTGAATACCAACAGATATTTTTCTCTGACGCATTGTGCCCCTTGGCCTCTTGTGTATCCACTAACATTGAAGCTTCTCAAGACCTGGTCTAGGTCACTGGTGTTTCCCCATCCTTTCTCTCCAGGCAATCTCATGTAAAAGTGTGGCTTGACTTACCTTTCATATGCCAGTGACTCCCAATTTTAGGTCTCCATCTGAGACATGCCATCTCACTTCCAAATGTATTCAGCTGCCTACTCAACATATGCACTTGGACCTCCGGGTGCAGTCCTTTTCCGGGAAGCAATGGCTCTATCATCCACACATTTCTTTAAGCCAGAACTTTTATCCTTGACATCTTCTTCCCCTCCTACCTTCTGGGACCATTCTGCACATCTAGACCAGTTTCCTTTGTTTTACTCTCTCATAGAATCATGCTCCTTTACATAAGTTTAACATTATTGATTGATTAGTGTGATTGCTATTTTAATATCTATCCAACTAGACCTGTTTGTTCATCTTTCCCAGATGTTTTTTATTTTATATTTATTACTCCTGGGTCATGCCAGGCTCTATGTAAGGCAAGCAGGAAGACTTGATCCCTCTCCCTGGTGCTTCTTTTGGAACAGTAAGTCTCCAAGCCTCTCTGCAGAATCCCGTTGAAGAGCCTGGCACAGGCATTTCATGCTCAGTGCTCAGTGAACATCACCAGGCATCTCTCTGTGGTTTACAGGCCCAGCCATTTCCAAAAAGGATTTGGGATGATAGCACACATTACTGGTGTCAGAAATGCATTGTTCATCCTCAAAACCCTCAACACAGTGCCTTACCTCATAGTTGACACTAAGAAGTGTTGGATTCAGTTTTTTATTGTTAATAACACTATTAATCCTAAAGCCATAATTCTTAAGACCTGTGTATATCCAGCAGCATGATTCACCAGCCCCTCCAAAGAAATGAGCAGTGCTGTTTGCCAGGAGTTGCTTCTCAGAGTATAGGAGGCAGGGAGACTCATAATCTAACCCCAAGTTAATTAATAAATGTAAACGAGTGATGAAAGTTATAATACAGATGTACTTACCTGTACTTACCTGTTTGGTTTATATGCTGTAGGGACAATTATTTTTTGTGCTTCTCGTTGGAAATAAAAGGTGAGTCATAAAACTTCATATTTAGAGAAACCAGCTAGTGCCTGCTGGATGGCTTCCATTGCTACTGAGCTGTGGGGGTTCAGGCAATCTGGCTTAGTTTCCGATATTTAAGATACCCACGTTCCTCTCGGGTTCTGCGGCCTAATGCTATATGTATGTCTTACCCTTTATGTAGTAACTCCAGGTTGTTAACATTTTTCTCCTTCCCTGCACCCTCCATACACAGTATCATGTACAAGCTTTGCTCATAAAAAACAGGAAGAAAATTTAATTGATCACTTACTCTGAAGTAAGCTATGAAGCAGATAATATGATTACCTCTGTTTTATGGCTGAACAAACTAAGAAACAGAGAAGTTAAGCAAATGGCCCAGAGTCACCCAGCCGGCAAGTGACAGGAGTCTGGCTCTAGAGCCTGTATTCTTACTCTGTCTTCTACTGACTCTAAATACTGAAAACACCTGGGTTTGAATATGTAATGTAAATATATAATATTGAAAATATATATACTTAAAATTTTTAATATTTTTAGTACAGATAATTTGCTGAGGGTAAAGATAGGAACATATATTGTTACATTTTCAGTGATTTTTTTAAAAAAATATACATCTAGGAAGGCTTTAGGCTATTTCAGTAGTATTTTTAATTATACCCTGTGATTAGTCTGAGACAGTTTATCCAGCTGGTGAGTATAATTCTATTTCGGTATCTCCACCTTCTCTCCAGGCAGTCCACATCCTCCTGTAGTTTCCTCAAATCACCAAGGTTTACCTGGTAGAGCCACTTCTACTTATATGGACAGCCACCAGCCCTGACTCAGGGCTGTATTTTGGGGACTTCTCAGTGACATTCACCAGAGTGACCTGCCACTAGCAAGTTCCATCTGGCGACCTGGGACAGGGAGCAGACTTCTTTCTGGGCGGACCTTGTTCATTGTAAAGTTTCCAGCTGCCCTCTTTCTTGCTATCCTCACCTATTATAGAAGGAAAGAAAAGTATACATCTGGTATACCTATCACGGGATTTAGAGAATACCACTGTGGGAAATTTTGTGCAATTATTAGTAGCTAATCTGAATTTCTTTTCCGATTTCCCTGCCTTCCACAGTATTCATTTGTAAATACTTGAGTGTCCTCTCTGTGTCGGGCACTGGACTGAGCTTGGGGAAAATGGCCATGAACAGGCCACTGTCTAGGAGCTTATAGCACAGGAAAGGAACAGGCAAGCAGACAGATAACGTTGCTCAAGTCACCCCACTTCCCAAGTCACCCCACTTCCCACGTTGCTGTGCACCGTGTGTGTGTTATTTCTTTTCTCCTTTCAGTTTTGTATTATATCTCATGGACCTCTACCCCTACTCCTAAATTGTGCCAATTGTGCAAATTTAGAAATCTACTTGAAGGATGAGGGAGCCCAGAAATGAATCACATTTAAAATTTTGCTTTTATGTGAATTTCTCAAGAATTGAGAATATATTCTCTTTCCTCGTCATAATACATCTGGATGGAACTATTATATTTTCATTTACTCATATGAACTAACTTTGTCTGTCAAAAGGAAGTTTTAATGGTTAAAATGATTTCTATATTTTATATATATATATTATATCACAACCAAAAATAAATTAAGACACAAAAAAGGAAAACAAACAACAAAAAAGGAAATTGTTTTTGTTTTTGCTTTGTGTATTGAATCTTGTTTGTTTGATTGTTCTAGGCTGGAAGCCAGGACACCCTAAACTCCATAGCACTGAAGTTTAACATCACTCCCAATAAATTAGTGGAACTGAATAAACTTTTCACACATACTATTGTTCCAGGCCAGGTAATTATTTTCTTGTTAATTATGACTTTAGAAATGTTGCATTTGTCTTTCCTTGCCATTTTAATGCCTCACTATTGCTGTCAGGATCATCATTTATGATAATGTGTATTGGCTCAATTTTTCCCCTCCTTTAGATCAAGAATTCTGAAAGCATCCTAATACTTTTGAGCTGTTCAGGGATGAATACTTTGCAAATGACTAACTCAGCTTCTTATAATTATTGTTAGTTTATGTTGTAGGTGTTTCCTAAGGCATCAAGAGAAATTCTAAGTTAATTTTATTTTTTTCCCCTGTAAAATATACATATTCTTCAAATGTTTAATTCAGAATTGAAGTTTCAGTTCATTTCACTCCTGGGGTACATTTGGTCATTGTTTTATTTTAAATTAGGTAGAATTTTTGTCTCTTTGTTTCAATTTGATACTATAATAAGATCAGTCAACCCGGGCAGAGCAAATTCAGCAGGAGCATCAACAAAAGACCACAAACAGTTTTTTCCAGGTTTTTGGTACTTTATTTATAAAAATGAATGAAATTGACAAATTGTGTAATTTTGCAACTCTGGATTAATCCAACAAACTATTTTCTTAGTACCTTCTATGTGATAAAATATTCTTATATTTCCACTTTAAAACTACTTTCAGCCAATAAATTTAAATGACTCACCTTGGAGGATCTTAGCTAAGGCTAAGCTTTCAGTTCCATCCAGAGGGCTGTTTTGATGACCATGAGCATGCTTGGGTTCCATGTTGACTTACTAGAGCATCTTCTTTTTTTTATTATTATATATTTTTAAAAAGAAACTTTAGATTGCATAAATGTTACATAAAAATATAGGGGATTCCCATATGGCCCACTCCCCCCACACACACACTTTCCCACATTAACAACATCCTTCATTAGTGTGGTACATTTGTTACAATTGATGAACCTATATTGAAGCATTGCCACTAATCGTGGATTATAATTTACATTATAGTTTATACTCTGTCCCACACAATTTTGTAAGTTATGACAAAATATATAATGGCCTGTATCTGTCATTGTGATGTCATGCAGATCAATTCCAGTGTCCTGAAAATGCCCCCATATTACACCTATTTTCCCTCTCCCTCCCCTCAGAACCGCTGGTGGCCACTGCCTCCACATCAGTGATTAAAGTTCTTCCATTGCTAGAATAACAATAAGTCTTTAGTAGAATAATAATAAGTCTACTTTAGTCCATTGTTCATTCCCCAATCTTGAGGATTCTGGGATGGTGATGCCCACTCTGCCTCTAATTGACAGGGGGCTTAGATCCCATGGGGCAGATGGATGAAACTATATTGCTTGCAGTTGCAGACTCTCTGTTCCTTGGGATGGGTGTTGTCCCTAATCATCACTTTGTTAGTTGTCCTAGGTGAGCCCAGTGAATTGGAGAGTAGATGTTGCAACTCTGTTGAGATTCAGGGCCCAGTTGGCACATGGACAGCCCAAAGATTTAAGTCTCTTGGACATAGACCTATCAAGTATAGTACTAACTATAGGTTCAAATAGAAGGGGTAGAAGAGCCATGTGTAGGGAAACCACAAATGAGTCCAACTCTGTCACATTGGGGAGCATAAATTCTAAGGTAAGGCCCACTGGCAGGGAGCCAAACTCCCGAGCTTTCTGCCTTGCCTGTAGTGTCTGGATGCCTCTAGAACCCTCAGGAGCCTGCTATTTGAGGCACTGTTTACCGTGGCAGTCAGTGAGATCCTGCTGAGACGTGCATAAGTGTAACCTCTGGAATGACCTCCCGACTCACTTTGAAATCTCTTAGCCATAAACACTCATTTGTATTTACCATTTTCCCCTTATGGTCAAGGTCTTTTTCCAGGTGCATTGCTAGTTGGTGCTTGGTAATAATCCCTTCATGCCAGGGAGGCTCATCCCTGGCAGTCATGCCCCACGCTGTGGAGAAGGTAGTGCATTTATATACTATATGGAGTTTGGCTTGGAGAGAGGTCACAGTTGAGCAACAAGGAGGCCCTCAGGAGGTGACTCTTAGGCAACATATAATACTAGACTAAGTTTCAATTTCAAAAGAAAAGATTCATAAGTACAATCATCAATGTCAAGGGTCTTGTGCAATGATCCGTCCTCCTTCACTAGGCACCGCCCCTGTACCTAGAGCATATTCTTGAGTCTCTCCATTATTGTCTCTACATTATTGTGACATTTAACACTTGCAGGGTAGATACTGTTGCTTTTAATCATAGCCTCATCCAGGCAGTGGCAGAGTTGTTCTCTGTATTTCTTTCAAGGGCTGTACATGAAGCCCAAAGAGCCCCATGCTGATAAGTTGTACTGTTGTGCTTTTGGATTTAATGTCCTTGTCAAAAAGAAAAATGAGAGTAGTGTCAGTGCCAGCTAATTGGGGAAAAACATGTTAAAGCTTTTCAAAAATTATTAACTTTTCACCTCTAAGCAGGCTAATAGGTAGATTTTACTCTCTTTTCTTGTTGGATGCTTTATCTTGTAATTTGGGATATTGTTGCATAATGTATAACTGATCCACATAGGAGAACCTTATATTTACTAGACTTATATTTACTAATTCAAGGCTTAACACTGTAGTCACTGGAACTTAGTAAAATAATTTAGGGTGATTTTTTTTTCTCTATGTCCAGAAACAAAAGAGTTAATTGGTACAGGATCAAGGTCCAGTAGCCAAGAGGAGGTTTGAAGACTGTTTTGCTACGCTACATGGAGGCAGCCTACTGGAATGCTAAAAACAACAG
Source organism: Cabassous unicinctus (assembly GCA_029593785.1). NCBI lineage: Eukaryota > Metazoa > Chordata > Mammalia > Cingulata > Chlamyphoridae > Cabassous > Cabassous unicinctus. The sequence goes on along the minus strand of JAQZBX010001183.1, from coordinate 80,387 downwards.
GAATAGGGCCCAAAGCTGTTTCCTTTTGCCCTTGTAGCAGCTCTGTGATCTGGGCATGTCACTTCCATTTTTGGATCTCAGTTTCCTCATCTCTGAACTTAAAGGTTTGGGCTACATTGTCTCAGATAATCCTTTCTAACCTCTACTGTGATGTCCAGCACTTATATAACAAAACTCTTATGTGTTGGTTATTTGTCCCAGGACCCATCCTCTACTCATGATTTTGCTCGCAAGAATAGGGAATCGAGAGGAATGAAATTGATGGAGCGCCTTTCAAAATCTGTAGATGACCTTTTGCTTTCAAGGAGTTTTAAGTAATGTCTTGGGTGCTTAGAGGGGGTAGGTGTCTCTCTCATCTCAGTAGATCTGACAAATCAAAACCAGTTTTATTTGCTCTGGTTCCAGAAAATTTAAGGCTCACCCTTCTAGGAACTGGCTTGATGGTCACCTTGAGGTAACAGAGAAAACCTGTCTGGCCAGATCAATGGCCAGATGTGAGAAGTTTTTTTTCAGAGGAGGTACCTGGGAACATATTGAAATTAAAATCTTACTCTAAACTTTTTGTTGCTTCAGAAAACAACAAACAAGATAAATGAATTTTTTAAAAATTCAATTGGGGTGTTAAAATTTTTGTAGGCGGTCCTGAGTTTAGCCATTAGTTCTGATACTTCTATCAAAAGTTGTGGCCATCTAAGATGACTTTTTTTAACTTGGAAGACAGGTAATATTTTTACAAATAGTTTATCTTGAGCACACTAGGAAGTTACCTTGCTAATGGATACTTTTAAGATATTTTTATATCCATGGGGATACATTGGCTAAACCTGCTTAAAAAAAAATTCCAGGCTAAAATAATGATAGCTTTGTTTTATGGCAAAGTACTTTAGGACCTCAAATCCCCCATTTCCTTGTTTGTTGGCATAAACCCAGCATTATTTATTATTTTCTGAAGGCACTACTGCCCATGATCCAGGCTCAACCTCTATATTGAGGTAACATATGTTCTGGCTGAGCTTCCTAGCTTTCAGATGTCACCTCTTTCTATTATCCTTTTGATCCATCATTTCAAATGTGTCAGATACTAGAATCCCAAACTATATTACCTAATACTTGTCAAAAGCTCAGATGCAAGAAAATAATATTCATGAAGAATTTTTAAAAAGAAATACTATCTGTTCGCTCCTCTAATCTGGATACATAGAATGAGTAAGAGAGCTGCATACCAAGAACATATAAGATGAGCCCTTTGTAAAATTGCCTTTACAGAGCTAGACTTTGGCATCTTGCATTGACCCATGTTTGAAGATGTTATAAAGACCTTACGGGAGAATACATGTATTTCTTCTGAGAAACTGGTTTACTATTATCTTATGGAAAGTGAATTCTCTAACTAATGATGTCTGTCTCTGCATTAATTGGAAACTCCTAATCAGTTTTACAGCCCTCCTCTTGATGAGTGTTTGGTAATTTTGGAACACGCATTTTCAGTAGTAATCGTGCCTCATCTCAGATTTTCCCACCTCTATTTTAATGTGCCTTTTGTTATTGCCTCAATTTTTTTCTGGACTAAAGTGAAGCTTATATAACTCAAGTAAAAAGAAGCTATAATGGAAGGATGGGAGACAGTGAAAAGCAGAATTGATCAATTATATGGTTAGCTCTGAATTCTGTTTTTATAACATTTTAAGGTCATCATTTTAAGACTGTATTTGATATGCCAAAATGTAGTATGTCTCATTAAAAGAGAGTTGAGTGACAGGATCCTAACATTTTGGGAATCAGGATATCTTGCAGAAGGAAGTTGCTTTGTACAATTTGTTGGAAAATTTTTATTTTTGTTTTTATATAACCCAGACACTGATAAAAGAAAAAAAACTTGAGGTTATTGTATTGATGGCACCTTGTCCAGTGTGTCATTTAAGGACCTTACGTGCTTTAGCGCTCAGGGCCTGCTTGGAGTTAGCAAGGCTGGATTGGTTCCATTTCTACCTGGTACAGGTGTTATGTTCAGAAGCACACCTTGCTTCTCTCTCTTTTCCCTTATACCATAGTCCCCTTCCCTGGAAGGCTCTTCCCTCCCTCCCATCCAAGTCTTTGCTTACTCTTCACCACTTCATCTGGACCCACCTGCTTCACATGGTGTGCCTAGAGGACTCCCCCCCCCGCCCCACCCCCCCACCGATCTCTCCTTTTGTGAGTACCTTCATTTTCTACAAGGTGTGTTCTGCATACTCTCATATTGCCAAGCAACTGTTTTCATGGAATAATCTAGAAGATTCAAAGTAGCTTGTGAGTTCCATGAAGGCCAATTAGGTCTTAGACATGCTCTTACCATGATACCATGCACAGAATAACCACTCTAACACTGGCTGGTGGTTTGCCTGATTCTTGGTACTTATCCAACACTTTTTTCCCATTCACAGGTCCTTTTTGTGCCAGATGCCAACTTTCCTTCCAGTACTTTAAGATTATCAACATCCAGTCCTGGTGCTACTGTCTCTCCTTCATCATCAGATGCAGAATATGATAAATTGCCTGTATGTATGTCATTCATGCACTGAAGTTCATGTTTATCAAAAATATTTTGTGTGAGTTATAGAATTCTATATATTTTTCACAAGATTACATCTGAAATTTAACCCAGAGAGGTGGGGTTAAGTAATTGCTCATCAATCAAGAGAAACTATTAACATTTAGTGTCTCAATGTCAAATAAAAGTATAAAGTTAAGTTCCCCATGAGACTGATAGTTTATTTGTATCCCTGCTTTCTCCTGGAGATTGCAGCTCTTGAGACAAATAGGAATTCGTTCATTTATTTTCTAAAGACATTTAATGAGCCAGTTTCGAGGGTTCACACATAGGCCTTAATTTTTTTATTACTATATGTAATGGTACTTCGGCAGTGCACATTATAAAACAAATATAATAGAGATATTGAAAGAATGAGAAAAAAATAAACAGCGGTTCCACACTCTCTTCCACACCCACCAGCTCAGCTTTTTTGCCCCCAACGTGGCCCACCCTGAGGCCACTGCCCATGAAGGGCCCACCTGCTCACAGGACCCAGAACTCAACTGTCCTCACACTGCCAGGACCTCTACATTTGTTTTTGTTTTTTTTAAATCTGAGCTTGCTTGGGTATCTGTCACATTTTATTTATTTGCTTGTTTGTTTTTAAAGGACAAAGGACATTTGCCTTTTTTTAATGTTCAAGTTAAACAGAAACAGATTACTTATTGGGAACTTTGTGGTAGGATTTATATAAATAATTTTTTTTGAAAAATGTTTGCATTTTATTTTGGAAATTTTTGCTTTCTCAAGGATGCTGACTTAGCAAGAAAGGCCTTAAAACCTATCGAAAGAGTCTTATCATCTACTTCTGAAGAAGATGAGCCAGGCGTGGTAAAATTTTTAAAAATGAATTGTCGATACTTCACCGATGGAAAGGTATATGGGCATGTAATTTTTTGTTACTCCCCGCCCCCCCCAGGGAATCTATGGGGATTTAAACTTGGTTCCAAATTACTACAAGGGAGACTCCATGCAAATATCTTACCCAAAGTTTCAGCTTAAGATTTGCCAAGCATCCGTTCATTTTCCTCTGTTGGACCCTTGGCATATTCCTTATTGAGGCAATGTGATCATTGAGTGGAAATGTAATTTACTGTGACCTTGGATTTACCGCATTATCTTTCAGTTCTTGGCCTGTAAATTACTAGAGAGAGAGTTTAGAATATGTTTAACAGCACACTGTGGAGTCAGACTCACCCACTAGTTCTGAAACCATGGGCAAGGTATTAAATTTCCTAAGCTTGCATTTTCCTCTTCTGTAAAATAGGAATAATAATAAAGCTTAACTAATAGGTCGATTAGAAGAAATAATTAGTGGTAATTAGAAGAGATAACTCATGTCAACAACTTAGCACCTAACCTGGAAAATAAGTTCTCAGTCTATGTCTATAATGGAATGTGACCGAACTTTAGGCTTTAAGATCCCACCAAGCTATTGCTTTTTGCTTTTAATTTCCATGGTTCAACTATATTCACTTCTTGCTACCAAAAAAAAAAAAAAAAAAAATCTTGTAACCCTCTTTATATTGAGTCTTTGCTTTTAAAACATATTAGAGAAAAATATTAGGACTCTTCTTAGGCGCCATGACTCTGAGACAGCCGCTTCCTTAGCACAGTGCCACGCGCCCAATAGATGCATGATGGGTCCTTGCTGAATGAATCGGAAGGCACCGCGTTCTCAGTCGGGAAGGCATTGGGCCAGCCCCTCTCATCTCACAGACTAGGGACTGGGGAGGCTGAGGCATCAGACCTTAGGGCGGCTGTGCTAGAACCAGGGTCAGCTGACGGCCGCAGCCAGGCCAGTGGGTTTTCCTGCCCCCCCACCCCAGAGCCCAAGGCTGCATTTTTCCCGCCCTCACCGAGGAGATGTGATGTGATTGCCGCGCAGGACACCGGGGTTCACAGCGGAGTCCATTCGAACGTCTGGGGTGGTTCCTGGAGCCGCGCTGCCTGTAGTGACGCCGGCCTGTCCCTTCCTCCTGCAGGGTGTGGTGGGCGGCGTCATGATTGTCACTCCAAACAACATCATGTTTGACCCTCATAAGTCGGATCCTCTGGTTATTGAAAATGGCTGTGAGGAATACGGCCTCATCTGCCCCATGGAAGAGGTGGTCTCCATCGCCCTCTACAACGACATTTCCCACATGAAGATCAAAGACGCCTTGCCATCGTAAGAGGGGTTTCTTTGTTTACCAGAAAAAGGGATGCTGGGAAAATTACGTGCATTTTAAAGCGAGGCCATTTGCAGGAGTGAGGCACTGTGCAGAGGTGAATTTGAAGGGGGAAGATTTGTGTTCTAAATTAAAAAAAAAAAATAGAAAAATGAGAGGAAATGCAAACAATCAAGTCAAAGAGAGAGGGAAAAGTCGGACCTGTGAAGATGTCCCTCCCTTCCTCCCCACATCCCCTTCTGCTTCCTCCCTCCTGTTTTTTACCCTCCTTCCGTCTCTCCCTGCTCTTCCTTTTCCCCATTTCACCTCCGCTGTAGGCAGTCTCCCTAATGCCAGCTGCCCTTGCCCCTGCTTGGAGAGAGCTTTGAGTAGATAGTGCATGGCCCCCTCTGCAGCT
>JAQZBX010001183.1:36380-75147 GCA_029593785.1 Cabassous unicinctus | reverse complement strand
GGAGATTTATGGACCTATAGATGAGGAGGAGGGAGGAGTGAAAGACTTACTTTTGGAAAACAGGGACAGGCATTGTGTTCTTTGAGACAAGAAAATGGAAAAGAATAGGTAAAGTTTGAGGGAAGTTTGAAAGTGCATAGCAAGACAAACGGGCATTCTTGCCCAGTGATGGCTTCTAGTGGAGAAATCCCAGTGCAGATCTTCAGAGTAGGGTGTAGTGCAAATTCTGTTTAGTAATAGAGAGGGAAGGCACATCCTTGCAGAAAGCTTTCTCTTAATGTGGGGTGATGTCTCATGATCTGGGGTTCAGGGATAATGCTGTGACTAGATGGAGAGGGGAGAGTTAAAAAGCGGCTCTAATTTGTTGAAATTATTTCACACTTGTGCATTGATTCCTGCCTTGGATGCAGATATATAAAGAATTTTCAGTCTAATGAACAGTAGGTGCACAAATGAGCCAAATAGAATGTCTGAGGGGAACCAGTGTGAAATGAACTTCGGAATTCTTCACAATTCCAATACTTGTTTCAAAGTTCACAAATTGCTGAAAAATTAAATTATTACTAAAAGTTGCATATAAAACAATAAGCACAAATTATCTAGTTGTGTATGCCAATTTTTAATGTGTGTGTGTGTAAAATCCCCTCATCTTTACCTTCAGGTTTGTGTCTTTATATAGGACATTTCCTAACTCCAGCTGCCACAGGGAATGGGAAGTAACGACTGAGGGGATTATTGACTGGCACTAGGTGCCTGGCCGAGTCTGGAAAACATTAACAGGAGAGCCAGTTGACCCTGTTATGTACTTTGCCCCAGCAATGTTTGGCAGCTGAAATGCAGAAAAGGCAGATGGTGAAATTAACCTTGAGAAGAGAATTTGCAGCTTGGATTAAGTAATTTAGGAGGCTAATTAGAGTGCAGTTCAGTGTATTCTTTGGAAGGAGCAAGCTATGTTAGGAAGGAAGAGGTAAGGAAGGGACTTGTATGTTCAAGGAAGAAAGTTTTGCTTATTAACTAAATATGGAAAGAGCAGGGTTTCTTTGTTGCAGAACTTCTTGCAGCCCTTAATATGCCAAATTAAAATTTGAGTCCCAATATGGAAATTATGCCACATTACACTAACTTATCTGACTCTGGGATTGAAGCATTTTTAACATCTCCTGGGATGCTAGTGTTGGGCAGAACATTTTGTGCACGTTGCTCCAGGTACATACAAGTTCCTGTAGGATAGACACACTGTGTTTTAGTTTGTCAAAGGGTTGCCGATGCAAAGTACCGGAAATGGGTTGGCTTTTATTTATAAAGGGGATTTATTTGGGATAAAAGCTTACAGTTCCAAGGCTGCGAAAAGTCCAAACCGAGGCACCATAAGAAGTGCTTCCTCACCAAAGTCAGCAGCCACGTGTTGAAGCATGATGGCCGCCAGTCTCTGCCGAGATCTCTGCCTTTCTGCAGCTGCAGGCAAACCTGGCGTAGGGCTCGTCTTCTTGAGCTGCTCCATTGGCCCAGCCTCCTGGGGGCTTCATGCTTAAGCGACCCCCTGGTCCTCTCTCATATGGCAGTATCAAATACGGCAGCTTCCTTTTCCTCTGTTTGTCTGTCTCTCCCCTTCTCTTCATGTCTCTGTTTTTATCAGACCCAGCAAGAAGGCAGAGACTCAACATGAATCATGCCCACTGACATAGTCCAATCAAAAGCCCAAAAGCAACCTTATCAAATAATCTAATCAAAGGGTATCACATCCACAGGAATAGATTAGTTTAAATGCATAATCTTTCTCTTTTGGGGATTCACCAAATTCAAACTGCCACACACTGTCACAGCCATATTATATCATGTGGCATTTAGGGGCTGTCTTAGTTTGCCAGCGTTGCTGTGACAAATATCACACAATGGGTTGGCCTCGCAACAGGAATTTATTGTATCAGTCTCAGAGACCAGAAGTCCAAATCAAGGTGTCAGCAAGCCACGCTTTCTCCCCAAAGTCTACAGTGTGCTGGCTTGCCACAGCCTTTGGGGCTCCTTGGCTTGCATCTCTGCCTTCCATCACACGGCGACCTCTCTCTCCTGTGTCTGCTTTTCCAGTTTCCGCTGACTTCTGACCTGGCCCCTCTCCCTGTGGCTTTCTCTCTGTAAGGCCCCCGTAATACAGATTAAGGCCCACCCTGAGTCAGTTGGGCCATACCTAACTAGGATCTTAGAAGACCCTACTCACAAAGGAGTCCGCACCCTGACTCACTCAATATTCAAAGATGCCATTTACAGATGGTTTCACACCCATAGGAGAGTGGGTTGAGATTAAGAAGATGTCCATTCTTGGGGTATATGATTCAGTCTACCACAGGGGCTCAATGAAGGTTTATTGCGGTGAATTAAAGAGGCTTTGAAAAAGCATTTGCCACACCCTAACAATTATGTAGGCTTTTATTTTCTATTAAAAATAGAAATCACTCTATTCTATGCAAGTGATTTATAAAATAACTTTCAGAGAGAATTTTCTTATAACATGAGAACTGCCTGGTACTTTGTTGCTTTGTTGGCATAATCATTTATTTCAAAGCCAGTATTGGTTTTGTATTGCCTGAATATGATTATATCTTTTTAGAAAATAAGACTATTTCTGAAATCTGACAATGTTATTTTTAAAAAAGGTTTTATGTTTCTGTGCTTTAACCCACTATTTGGCAGCAAGGTAAGTGGAAATATGGGGTTTGCTTGAGATATTTCTTGTCATAATAAAAATGTTTCTTAACCATTTATTTTAAAATTCAAAGAACATGCACAATCAATATTTTTGTATAATTCAAGTTTGCAAAGCAACGTATCTGTTATTTTTTAAAAATTGAGTACATCCCAGGACAGTATGTTTAAGCTGATAAAGCAGTTGCCGTATTACCATAAAGTAAAATGATATGGTTATAACATGAAAGAGATAGTTAAGAAATTTAAACTAAGCATTTTTAAAAATTATTTTTAAAAACTCTTATTTAATAAGATTTACTATGCTATAAATTTTTTAAACTACAAAATGGCTCAGGTACTAAACATTTACATAAATGACAGTTGCTTCCTCTTGCATCTCTTTGGAGGATGGGAGGGTGTCTGTTATTGGAAGCATTAGGTTTTCCTAAGCCAGTAAACCCAAAACCAGGATTGTGGGTTAGTCTTTTCACAGAGCAGTTAAATGAGTAGCTGTGAAGTAAATGAGCCATTCAGAATTAATGCAGTTGGTTTCTAGAAGATTATATGAAGGAAAAGCTTTGAATATCTAAGGAATTTCAGTCATTGATGCTAAAATATTTCCTCTCCTTTGTCTTTTCCTTCTTGAAAATCAGAAACATTATTCTTTAATCTTTAAAAATCTGACAGGTGGCATGTTTCCATGGTCATACATGACTTCAGAAACCATCCATATGTCTAGTAGGGTGTGCAACTCTCATGGCTCTCTTTGCCACTTCCTTGAGTTGACTTATGTTTCATTTCAAAGTCAGTTTTTCAATTTCATTTCCTTATTCTGAAATCATTTAAACATAAATTTAAGTTGCAGTATATTTGTGTTTTGGTTTTTGGTTGTTGTTGTTTTTATTTTGTTTTTCCTTTCCCCCATCTTGTTTTTGGTTTTGTTTTTAACATTCCATGTGCACCCACCATTTTTCCCCAACAGTGACCTACCTCAGGATCTTTGTCCTCTGTACAGGCCTGGAGAATGGGAAGACCTGGCTTCTGAAAAGGATATCAACCCATTCAGTAAGTTCAAATCTCTCAACAAAGAAAAACGGCAGCAGAATGGAGAGAGAAGCATCACTTCAGATTCCAAATTAACAACACCTTTAGAGAAGTCAATAGATTGCATACATATAAAGCCCCCAGACAGCTCTGTTTCTGGAAAGTTCAAGAAACTGGAATCCTCTAGGGAGGCAACCGGCAGATCTACCACCGTGACGGAGGTCAGAAAGGAACCTCTGGACACTCACACTGCATTTGAATCTACAGCCAAAGGAAATTCCCTTTTAGGGGAAGATGATGACTTTGTTGACTTGGAAGAACTTTCTTCTCAAACTGATAGTGGAATGGACAAAAGGGACAACTCAAAGGAGTGCCCTGCTCTAGACTCTGAGGAGCTAAAGAAGACTAAGTCACAAACTAACAGTGCTGCTGCCGACAAGCAGCTGCAGTCAGCCCTGAGCTTTTCAAGAACAGAGAGTGATGCTGAACTGAAGGGGACCCTAGATTTAGAAGCATGTGAGAAGCAAGATATAATGCCAGAAGTGGACAAGCAATCTGGTTCCCCAGCAAGCCAGGTAGAAAACACACTGAGCATACATGAAGATCTAGATAAAGTTAAACTCATCGAGTACTACCTTAATAAGAACAAAGAAGGTTCACAGTTATCTGAAAATTTGCAGAAGAAAGAACTAAGTGATGACAAAAGCATTGAACCGGTGGGAATAGACATCACCCTTAGTAGTTCTCTTCTCCAGGCAGGTGATCCCCCAACTGAGGGCAGTAAAGCACCAGATGACACCTGGATGAAAGAGAGAGAGCCTCTTCCACTGACACTAAGTTCTGCTACAGAAGAAAATAAGATTAAAGAATCTCTAGACTCTTCTTTGGACTCTTCCCTGGACAACAGCTGCCAAGGTGCACAAATGGATAATAAATCAGAAATTCAGTTATGGCTATTAAAGAGAATTCAGGTGCCCATTGAAGGTAAGGCATTATTCTTTAATGTCTTTTTAGTCTGCTGTATAATTGCCTTTCTAAAACTTGCATGTACTGTAGCAATACAATTGAGAACCGTGAGTATTTTCTCAGAAGAGTATCCTTGCCCATACATGAATGATTGGGGGAAAAAGTTAGCAATAGCTGATATCTCTTTTGGAATTTGACCTTTGACGTAGATTTCTAGATTTCCATTTCAAAAGTAGTTTGCTTTTTTTTCATCTTTCAAGTAACTTTGCTTTTTGACCTTGAATTTCTAAATCTAAAGAAATTTAAAATGTTTTGAAGATACATCAATTCTAAATTGAACCATGTTATGGTGTGACTGGGTCTTCAGTACCCTTCTTTAATATGTATTCTTATGGATTGTCACAGTTCTCCACTACTTTGTATTGTCTTGGTTTTTATACATATTTCTAGTATATAGCATCTCACGTGATGTAGAGCCATCCTGAACCTTCCAATGTTATTTTATTTTTGTGCTAAAGAAGGTTTAGAATATTTAGTCATTTCTGGTGTGATATTGTTGTATGATGTTTCCACCTTATGCTCTGGCTTTCCATCGCTAAGAAGATTGGACACGATTCTTTGTAAGTTTGCACTGTGACCAAATTGTCCGTATTGAGGAAACTTTTTTCACGTGTGATACAGATATACTTCCTTCAAAGGAAGAGAAAAGCAAGACTCCACCCATGTTTCTGTGCATCAAAGTAGGGAAACCAATGAGAAAATCCTTTGCCACTCACACAGCCGCCATGGTCCAGCAGTACAGCAAACGAAGAAAGCAGCCAGAGTACTGGTTTGCCGTTCCTCGGGAGAGGTGAGTGTGGGGTAAAATGGGAAATCTGTCTTCAAATAGATTCTAATTGCTCTTGCTTTTTTTAATTATAAAATACTCAGTTTTATTCTTGAATAAAAAGTCTCTTAATTGTACATTTTAGAATTTCTGGAAGGATATTGTTTGAGTGACTTTCCATTAAAGGGTGGCTTAATATAACAAATATGAACACATCACAGGTACCGTGTGCCAAACCGCTTTCATAACTTTCTATCCAGCCGATTCTAAAATGGTGGAACATTTAGATATTCTCAAATGACAGTGATTAGAAATGTTCATCCATTGAGAATTAAAAAAATAGTATGGAGCAGATCCAAACCCTTTTAAGTACAGCAGAGAGGCATGATTAAATATTCTTTAAGTGCTTGTAATTCTGGGGAACTAAAAATTACTTTGGCCTTATGGAAAGAATATCTGTGACCCAGCACTGTGAGAAATAGGACATGTGATTGCCTGAGAGAAATTTGTATTTTTAAATCACCAAAAATGAAATTGTATTGGTTATCTGATGGTCTAGGATAGCAAGGATAGTGGTATAAAAAATCTTCAGCAGTATATCACTGAAGACATTATTTTAATAAAAATAATTAGAAAAAATTTTTTTTGAAAAATTAGGTGTTTTCCTTCTAGATATATAGCAGAGTAAAATTGTTTTTTTTTTTACAAAGGCCTTGCAGTTAGTTTTCAAAATTGTTGAATACACACATCTTTCCCTTTTCTAACTTGTCAGTGAACATTGTCATCTGGGTGAGACCTTTAAGCTAACATACCTGCCAAGAACAAATGCACTCAGTGAGCTTCATTCAGCATAAATTCTCAAAGCAAAATTAAATTCCTAGGAAGGGTGCACCTTTTATCCAAATGCTACCTAAAATGACAATTCTCATCAAGAAAGAAGTCTCATTTTAATAGATTATATTTTAACATGAAAATAATTAACAGGATTTTAATTAATGAATTTGCTAATAGATTTTCCCTGTACATATTTAGACATAAACCTAAGCTAACATGAACATTAGCATAATTTGTTTTGCATTCATGTAATATAGTCCTCTGCCTATGCCTGAAGCCCCCACAGTATTTCATTGACGCTTTAAATCTGGGATGATGGAAGGGGCTATGTTTTATATAAGGATGCTTCGACAGAAGCGCTGTAAATTTCTGAAGCTCTGTTAGAATTGGAGTCCCAGAAACCGAATTCCACAGCTGGACAATACCTTAGTGCCTTAGGCCAGTCAACTGCTTGATAGATGAAGAAGACGAAGTGCTAAAACCATCAGACACGTCGTTTGCTCTGGGGATTTTGGGGACCTGTTTTACTTTGCTTGGATGCTCAAGCAAATACCGGGCAGTGGATTGACTTAAACAATGGGAATTTATCAGCTCATGCTTTTGAGGCTAGGGAAAGTCCAAATCAAGGCGTCATCGAGGTGATGCCTTCTCCCCGAAGACTGTGGTGTCCTGGGGCTGGCTGCTGGAGCTCCTTGGTCCTTAGCTTCTGTCACATGGCAATGCGCATGGCGGCCTCTCCTGGCCTCTTCCTTCTCTTCTGGTTCTGTTGATTTCAGCTTCTGGCTTCTCCTTCTGTGGCTCTTTCTGTCTGAATTTCATTCCACTTATATAAAGGACTTCAGTAAAAGGATTAAGATCCATCCTGATTGAGGTGGGCCACACCTTAACTGAAGTAACCTCTTGAAAAGATCCTACTTACAATGGGTTCACACTCATAGGAATGGATTAAGTCTAGCAACATGTTTTTTTGGGGTACATCGCTCCTAACCCCCACATGGTCTATCTGGAAACAATTATATATATATTGCTTTTTATCTGGGAGAATGTATTGTTACAATATAATGAAATTGTGGGGTTTTTTTTCAGTTTTACTGTCTTTAATGGACTATATGCTCTAAGAAGTCTTGTAAAATAATTATAGCAATCCCACACATATGGGTATTTTACTGCCATTATTTAACCCAGAAGTTTGTAGTGCTGAAATAGGACTTGTCTTTGACCTCTTAGGCACGTGGTCTTGTGAGCTTTGACAAAGTAGGTCACTTGTTGAATTCCATTCAGCTGCATTTTATAAGGTCCATGGCTATTTGACCAGCAGATAATCTGGCATACTTAGTTTTTTTTCTTGAACTAATTATTAATTAACCAAAGATTTTCTGGGTGGCATTACATGCCACTATTTTAATGAGAATAGATTTTTTTATGTAGCTGTTAGGAAATTTTGTTTTAATTGCTTCTTTATGTATTTCCGTTCTGCCTATGCTAGAGGAACCCACATTTTAGTTTAAGATGGGAAAGATGGAGTAGTCTTGTTATGTGCTTAATTCTCTCTGAGGTGTCCAAGTGCACAGTAAGAAATAAGAATAAGCACAGTTTGGTGCCAATTCATGAAATTCTTCCAATCTTTAGGCGCACCAGAAGGCCTTAAGGCTCCTAGGTGCTTTCTCACTCTGATGACTTCTGGATACCCTTGCTCCAGCAAACTCAATGTTTCTACTTGTCTTTCTATTTAGTGGCTAGAGGTGGTTCTTCATGTACCCATTGGAATTTCAGCAGCAGGGGAAATCAGCCTAGCCGTGTCTCCTGTCCTTTCATGGACCTTATAGACCTGGGAGGTCCCTTTGACTCATCCAGTGGTGTCACAGGAGAATAATGCCTTTGACAGAACTTCACCGGTGTTTGTTTCTCTGTTGCTCTCTATTGTCCCTAATACTTTTTTTTTTAATGTTTGCCTACTTATGATTTGTTATTAGCAAGATTTTAACTGAATTTTTTCCTTCTTCATTTGCAGTGTGCTCTTTAGGATCTTTAACTCCATCATTGAATGGAGAGTCTACCAAATACGAAAATAGGGAGGCAGCAGTTAGTGGAAGCATGGGTCGGTACCCCACATATAGTCACTAATTATTTATCTTCTTTCTGGTTGTTCCCTGCCCCCCCGCCCCCCCCCCCCAAATCCTTGTTATTAAATTTCAAATACTGGAAATTAGAGATGTCAAATTGTTAAAAACTGCCTAAATACACAATAGTTTTATTTAACTTGGTAGTTGTCAGAAGCTCCAAGACAATGATGAACCCAGGAAACCCAGCAGTTTCTTTTTGCACACCTCTACTCTGCTCATTGAAACATGCTCACATTCACTCGGTATTAAATGTCATCAACCCTAAACCCTCCCTGTCTCCACTGCAGCCGGAAGAATCATGTACTTCTCTTGAATCAGCTGAGGGTAACAGTGGTGTGCTTAGGAGAGTTGCCAAGTATCCAGCACTTGTTTTACAAACCTGGGAGATTCTGACTCTTCCTATTGGTTCCAATTTATTTTCTTTGGTTCCAATTTAAACATAAGGACAGTGGTTAACTCCACCTTGTTTTAATTGTCTAGTCCAGGGTTTTTCAACCTTGGTACTATTGATGTTTTGAAACAGTTACTCTTTGTGGGGGGCTGTCCTGAGCATTGTAGATGACAAATGTCCCCGGGGGGACAATTTGTTCCACATTGAATATTACTGGTCTGGTATCAACCAAAGCCTGTGCACCCTTCTGAAAGTAGTTGTGAGCTACAATAACTAAATAATTTGGGGATTTTACTACTTCACACTTTATCTTTCTTGATTATATTCACAATACACACTCATCTGTATATACTTTGTTTCCTTTACAAAACCCTAGTTTCTTAAAGAATTTCATTTTTTTAAACTTTTAACTTTCTTATCGATAATAGTTTTGCATCTATAAACACAAACTATACTTTTAGGATCAATGGTGTAGGATAAGTAGTGTAGGATCAATCTGGAAGATAAGCCAAAATTGATAATGAATTCTACAAAAAATATGATTGCCAGTTATGACAGGCATTTTATTTTTGTACAAGCCCATGCTAGAAGGTATCTGTATTAGTCAGGGTTCTCTAGGGAAACAAAGTCAACAGGAGATATCTGTCAATAATATGAGATTTTATAAGAATCTCTCACATGACCCTGGGGATGCACAAGTCCAGGTTCTACAGGTAGGCTGCAAACCAGGGCCTTCAATGAAAGTCCTATGAAGGTCCTTGATGAGTTTCTGGGAAAAGTTGGCTGTCCAAAGACGAGCTGGGAAATTCTCTCTGAATGTTGAAATCACTTCCCCTTTTAAGGCATTCAGCTGATTGGATAAAGCCTCACTCATTGCTGACGGCAATCTCCCTGATTGATGTAGATGTAATCAGCTATCTGTGCAGTAAACTCACTGGTGACTAAAGTCCATAAATGTCCTTGTATTATAGTTAGCCCAGTGCTTGCTTGACCAAACACCTGGGCACAATTACCTGGCCGAGTTGACACATTAGCCTAACCATCACAGCATCTGAGATGTAAGAAGAGAATACCATCCCCTGCCCTGAAAAAAGTATGGAGTCTTGGGCTTCCCTGCTTTTGACCAGTGGAATGTGAACCCAGGATCAGGTAGACCCAATGAGAATCCTAGTTCCTTAGGAAGTGTGGACCCTAGAATGAGTTTCTTAATCCTCTTGAAACGTCATTCTTAATTTGAAAAATCGGTGCTTATGAGAGGTAAGTAATCAGTTCATTATTTGAGCAGTTATTGAGTACATACTTCCTGGCAGGCACTCCATAAATAAGACTGGTTTCCCACTCTGAGGAGCTTATGAGAAGCTGTTGAAAACAGTGCCTAGCACTTTCTCTATACTTTATGTATGATTGTATTCCAAAGATATGAATACAGCTCTCTGTATTTTTTTAAAGTATGATTTTTCTTTGTAAATACTCAGAGATTATTTGATTTTTTTGGAAGAACCAATAGTTCCTGTTCAGATTAAAACTTTTCTCTCTTTCCCAATTATTTATGACCTCTTAATCGCTGAAATGTAGTAATTTTATATTATTCATTTTTTTCAAGAAGGTGGAGATGGAATTAAATAACAGGAATTTTGTAGGATTTGCCAAGTCATGCATAAATATTTAATCCAAGCTGAATTAATTGGTTAGTGTGATTTGTGTAATAAGTAAGCTAATGGGGGTAGGAGGGAGGGGGGAAAAGTAGGGAGACTGACACCTGTGGGTATTTAAAAAATTTTAACAACTTGAACTTTTAACATTTGAACATACAGATAATCAAAAACAGGCCAGTTGCACAACCACTATAACTTTTTAATATTTAATTCCAGACATTATTCCATGCCTAAATATTTAGCATTTGTCTTAACAAAGATGGAATCACCTGGTTCTATTTTGTAATCTGCTTTTTTCCACTTAGTATGCTGTGTACATTTTCCACATCAAATTCTCACTATGTTATTATCTGTATATGTCTAAACAATATAGTTTGTACCCACTGTAGGTTTTCTGATTAATTTAATCACTTCCTTACTTTGGATATTAGGTTGTTCTGAATATTTTGCCATTATAAGCAATGTTATGGTAGACAACACTGTAAAATCCTTCAGATAGTCTCACCAAGTTAAAGGATATACTTAAGGCTTTTCATACATGCTGTGCATGAAAAGGGTGTGGCAGGTTGTACACCCATCTGCAGATTATAAGGCTACCCTTTTCCCTACATGGGAAATCTAAGTATTAGGATTCTTTATCTTTGTCAATTTCCTAATGAAAAATATAAGTAAAATGTAGCTTGAAAACCACGTCTATTTGAAGGTTGAGTGGGCATTTTTTATATAACATTTGTTTGCTTCAACGTAAGGTCAATAGTAACCTGATGATTTTAATTCTCTGTGATTCCTTTAAGAATTGAAAATATTTTATACTTTGATATGCAAATATATACATTTATTTAAGTGTTAAAATTATTCTAATATGCCGTGTTTTTCTAATCAGCTTCTAATTAAGTTCAGCAAGTCCTTTGATTTATGTAAGATAGACAATTACAGTTTGTGCCTGCACATGTTTTTAGAAAACTCATCAAATATAAATTAAGCCGATTCTGTTTTAGGGCATGAAAGTTTCTTACATAACTGTCAAGAATGAGAGATTACCAAGCGCTTTATGAAAGTTGGGATTGTTTTGTGCTTTAAATGAGTAACGTCCATGTACCTGTCTTTTTTAACGTGTTATGGAGGTTTGTACACAGAGTTCTCAGGTTCCAGTTTGGGACAGCAGTGGTATTTCTCTGTTGTCGTCTCTCTGAAGTTCTCCTTGGTTGCCCAGCCCAAGGCCCACTTTTAGGAAGGTGCCTTTTCTTTAGGTCAACTTTTCCTCAACGATAATCAGCGGACACTAGTCTCATAGGCAAATAATAGGTGTTTTGTAGTTAAATATGTTCCATAGTTCGTTCTTCTGTCTAGAGTAGAGCTTTTTTGTTTGTTTTTGTTATTTCCCAGATGATGCTTTAAATTTTTTTTTATTAGAGAAGTTGTAGGTTTACAGAAAAATCATTGGAGGAGAGCTTTATGCTCATAGTTGCTGCTTTCTCAATAGGCTTCTATAGGAATTTCTTAGTTTTAGTATTTGGTTTCTGCTTTTTTTTTTTTACTATACTATTATACTCGTATAATAGAATACAATTGATACTATTGATATTCTGATATAATAGAATACAATTGATTTATCTCTAGTCACATTTTAATTTTTATGGGATTACTTGGATGTCCATATATATTTAAAGCCTATTCTAGTTTCCAATCTATGTTGGTTTAAAATTCTTCATCATAGCAAATGCAAATTGGGGTTTCTTTCCTTGCCCACATGTCTGGTAGTACCAAGCAATCATACAAAGGCCATGTATCTAATCTTTTGGCCACCAAAGCTGTATTGTCTTGTTAAGAGTGACTGGTTCACTCTCTGCCTAGAGGAGCCCACACCAAAGCTCAGTGTGTATTTCCGTCCTTCTATCCCATTTCTCAGCAAGCTCTGCTCTTTTCTCCCATTTCCCAATAAATTCTTTTTACTGGCCTAACTAGAGAAAAAAAAAAAAGTGACTGCTTGATGACAGATCCTAGCCAGGATCTATCTTTAAGTCTCTTTCTATCTTCTTTTTGTTTTTCAAAAGTGCTCACTCTTAGTTCTAGAACATTTAGAACAAAGCCTGAAAATCAGATGGACTGAACTTTGAGTGATGTACCATCTATCTGGAACCTTATTCATGTTAAAGCAATGGGTGCTAAACGTCATTGCACCCTGATATAATTCAGGTACCTGAATTACAATCCTATGAAATGGATCAGATTATTCCAGTTGAACACATACTTTTACAAAGGTGCTCCTGTGATACCTTCACCACCCAAAGTAGGATTACCACTCTTCAAAACTCAAAGGGGAAACATCAAAGAAATCAGCCTAGCAGCTCAGCTTTCAGTTTTCCCAGATCTAAGTCAGAGAGGGGCAAGAGGGCAGGCAGGGCACTAAATGGGTGCTCTCCTTGACTCACTGCTAGGCGTGGTGATTCCAGGTACTCTGTGTGAGTTATTTCATTTGATACTCACCATAATTCTTTGAGGCACATGTTATTCTCCATTTTACAAATGAGGAAACTGGGCCACACTAATTTTCAACACCTTGCTCAAACCAGCCAATATCAAATCCAGGATTTATTCTCCAGGTCATTTTATTTCAAATCCAATGCACCAGAGTAGGCCATTGAAACTCTATTAAATGTATTTTCTATTTAAGCTGATAAATCATTATAATGGGGATGGGCAAAAATACTTTATACACTCAAAGTCATTTCATGGCTAGTGAGAGGATGTAGATTTGGAGCATCCCCAAATTTATTCATTACTAATTGCTAAAGTGACTTCCATCTGGCCAGATATATTTCAGTGAGTATGGGGAGAGTCAGTGACTGATAGGTTACGGAGGGCATCCCATGGGTGCTCGCTAATTGAATTGAGACGGTCTAATCAGAAAATTTCCCCCCTAGATTTGTTCCTGTTTCTTCTTTCCCTATCAGATGACTTAACTTAGTTGCAGGCTGTCTAGCATTGAGTCATTATTAGAATGAAGAACTTTTATGAGCTACAGTGTTTGCCTAGCCAAAAACAAAACCCAAGCAAGATTCCGTCCTCCAAAGCTACTGTCACAAGATCCACATACATTGCTCTTATTATGAGCATAGTACCTTGTGCCTGAAAGACTACAATCTCCTCTTCTCTAGTTCCTCCCTTTAACATCAGTGTTCTACCTTATGGCCACAAACATCTCCTGAAAAAGATATTTTGATCCTCTCATGTTGCCATGAAAATATTTTAAATATTCATTCAGTTGTGTTCCTTTTGTTCTTAAAAGCCCCTCACAGACTCCAGCTTTTTCTTGATCTGCCTGAATCCATTGTTTAGTGAAATTGGTTACTTTTTTCGTTTATTTCCAAACGAGTCCAGGACCTTACTAGCTTGCCACCTTTTTTTTTTTAAACACTATGTTCCCCATCTCAGGTATTCTCCCCTCCCTTCTCTGCCTGTGCAAATCCTGTGCTTTCCCAAACCATATCCTCTGCTGTGATCTCTCCCTGGACTGGCTGTGACAGCCCTTTCCCAGCCTACACTTGACACTGGGAGGAGGGATCGGCATATGGTGCCCCTTCCCTTTACAGGAGCAGTTAATTTTAGGTTCTAAATTGAGAAATGATGGGGACTAATGCCTGAAGAGGAATGTATTGTTTTATGGTATGAAAATGTATGACATAACTGAGAACTCGTGGCTTAGCTCAATGTGTGTCAAACCTAGCTTTGTAGTAAAATCATGTAGGGACCTTTCAATATACAGAGTACCCAGGTCCTCCTCTGGAAATCCTGCCTCTTTGGATTTGGCTTAGCCATCCTCCATACTGTGAAAAACAAAGGGGTGTTATTTTGTTTTATTTTAAAACTTCAACATTCTGTAGCATGTGACACCATTGAGCCTTGCCCCTGTTTCTTGGACACCCTCCTACCTCCTCTCTACCATCCCTTCCCAGGCTCTTCCTTTCTCTGCTTCCCCTTTAAATGTTGTCCTTCTCATGACTCTTTCTCCTTCTCACTATGATCGCCTGCACACATTAATTTAATTCACTTTTATATGCCAATCATTTCCAGCTATCCAGTAGTACTTTCTGCTGATCCCCAAAAACATATACTAGTCTTCAATATTTGGATCATCCATGGTTCAGACAGACTCAGAACTGACCATACCCTGAACTGGGTTTCTTGTCGCCACTTTTATCCCTGCCACGGCCCCCACAGCTCGTGCCTCCTGCTTTCTCCACCGTGGTAAGTGGTACCCCCAGCCTTCCAGCCCCCGAAGCCCTTTGAGTCATCTTTCCACCTGCCACAGTCACCATGCCCAGCATACCAACCCACGTAAAGTCTCACGGCCCTCTCCTTCCTCTCACGGGAACTGCTGTGGCCTGAGTCCCAGCTGTTGTTCCATCTTCCCTGGGTTCTGATGACACCCATTTACCTTCCTTCCGTTCTGACCCTTCTGTCGGCAGCTGGCCATGTTTCCACCAGGAGCTTTAGGAAATGTGAATCAGATCCATCCAACGGCCTGCTTGGAATGCGTGGCTTCCTCCCCCACAGCCACCTCCCCTCAGTGCACATAATAGCTCAAATCTCCTCTAAGAAATGGCCCCTTGTGGTGCAGCACTTACCACTCTGCTCCACACGTGCGCACCTGCCTGCCTGGGGCTTTTGCCACCTGGACTTCAGCTTCCAGAGGGCAGGGACCAAGCCTGACAACCTTGTGTCCTAGAAACCCCATAAGGTCTAGTAAATACTATATACTCCTAAATGGTAGTTGGATGGATGTATGAGTAAACGAGAGGTTACCGTCTCATAGACAAATGTTTAAATGACTTCTTCCAACGAAAGTCCTATATAAACTGTGTATAATGTTTAGAACACAAGAAGGTGAAACTAAGTCTCATAATTTTGTTACACAGAGCTAAGTACTCTGTCGTTTGTGTAGCCTTTCAGTCTTTTTTTTCTGTGAATGAATTAATGTAATAATACTATATATGTATATATGTGTGTGTATTTATATGTACTATTTTGTAAACTGCTTTTACTTAAAAGAGCATCTTTCTCTGCCATTAAATATTCCATCTCCATGCATGTAGTGAGCATGCATTACTTTTATAACAAACAAAATCACAAAGGAAATTGTTTCTCCTATTAAACCCATTTTACAATGGGAAGCTGTCCAAGTCCTAAGGACGCTCATGAAGACTGAGCAAAATGGTCTTAATTGCACTTTCTGTAGAGAAGGAAGGACGAATTAAACGAATCACAAGCTGACCTAGTTTTCTAACGTGAAATATTTAACCATAGTTAATACTAAATTTTCTGACCCAGAGTCACCTTGGTTTTTAATGGGATCAGGGCTAAATTGGAATTTTTAATGGTACTATGGGACAGTGAGATGCACATTTTGTCCAGCTTTAAAGTGCTATACTGCCCAGACAACTGAGGTCCAACTCAGCCAGTTTATATCTCAGAATACAGAGCCTATGACTTTTAGGTTTCAGATACCTGTCATCCTGTATTCTTACTGTGATGTTTTTTAAGGTGAGAATATAGCCAATAAAGGGAAAAAACAAAGAGGTCTTCTGCAAAGCAATCCCTGAAGAAATACCTGTCTCTTCATATTTATTACAATTTTTCAAAAAAACACTGAGCAACCATAAGTAATGTAATTATAAGTCACTTATGTAAATATTTTCACTTGTTTTGAAAAAAGTAATTTAAAATGTTTCAAATCGATCTTGTGTCCTCTCATTCTTTTCCTGGTCATTTTACCTTTTGTTTCATAAATGTAACATTCTAGAAAATCATCACCACCTTCCAAAAGCACCTTATTAAGCGGTCATCCGTCTGTAGCTTCGGTAACCAGCTTTGGCCACTGCCTGGAGTTAATCAGTGACCGTATAGCCAGAGCTAAGCTCATGAGAAAGCGGTCCCCTTTAAAAGGGGGCTCTTCAGCCGGCGGCTGTGCTTTCCAGGGGAGGAGCGCCAGCGCTTTGGAGAGGAGCTGGGGCGCATTGCCACTGCAGGCTAATAATCCTGCCAATGGGGGCTGCACACACTGTTTGGGAGTAAGTATGCAGAAACAGCCCTTGTGCTGGGGAACAGAGTGCAGTTACAGGCTGCAAACCTAAATGCCTGCAGGGTGAGGCGTGGGAGGTTTTCATCACAGCCCTGCCCCAGGACCCGGCTGCCCGGCGCCTCCAGCGGTGGTGGGAGCGCGGGCCGGGCCGGGAGCGCGGGCTGGTGTGACTATGTCACCTTTTCACAGGAAGCTGGACTAGGCATGGTGTGTCTCAAGTCTCCCCAGTTTTTAAGGGTTGGCCCCTATTTAAATTTTTTTAAATAGATGAGCAGACCAAACAGAAAGCATCTTCTGGTGAACATAGGCTTTAGGCGGCCAGCCGAAGGTTGCTAGCATTGCTAATAATATCAACTTTCAGTTTTTACTTATTTTCAAAAGA
This sequence comes from Cabassous unicinctus, assembly GCA_029593785.1. Classification (NCBI taxonomy): domain Eukaryota; kingdom Metazoa; phylum Chordata; class Mammalia; order Cingulata; family Chlamyphoridae; genus Cabassous; species Cabassous unicinctus. The sequence continues at coordinate 58,162 of JAQZBX010001183.1, read as the reverse complement.
TCTTTTTTATAACTATAACTGTTGTTTTGCACAATGATTCTAAAAAGAGCTTTTCTATTATTTTGGGGGATGCAGAACAAAGAAGTACATTTAGTTGATGCTTTGTCAACACCATTTATTTATTTATTTTATTTATTTATTTAAAAGAAACTTTAGATTACATAAATGTCACATAAAAAATATAGGGGATTCCCATATGCCCCACTCCCTCCCCCTCCCACACTTTCCCACATTAACCACATCCTTCATTATGGCCACCGGAGGTTCTGAGGGGAGGGAGAGGGAAAAATAGGTGTAATATGGGGGCGTTTTCGGGACATTGGAATTGTCCTGAGTGACGTTGCAATGACAGATTCAGGCCATTATATACTTTGTCGTAACTTACAAAATTGCGCGGGAGAGAGTGTAACCTGTAATATAAACTATAATCCACGGTTAGTGGTAGTGCTCCAGTATGTGTGCATCAGTTGTAACAAATGTACACCGTTCTCTTTTGACAGTCACACTAAGACCCTTCAATGGGCACTGCGCAAGGGTGGGGAAGCCCTAACCATTGGTGTCTCTTGGAGCTGTAAAATATTGAACCCTGAAAACAACAGGGCAAGGCAAGGGCCTTTTTCATCTGATGACCTGAGGCCAGGCCACTGAGCCTGGGGCAGGATTTTAAAAGATGATACTTATCTTGCCAGACCTCTGTGGTTTGCTTTGCTATCAGAGCAGGCTCTGAGGTTGTACTCACAGTTTCAGACTGAAGTACTTTTGAATAGCTTTAATTTATGATCAGTAACACAGGGGAACAGTGGCACTGCATGAAGCTATTTTTCAGTCCTGCCTGGGTCACTGTTCTCCTTCCCTTTCCTTACCTGTCTTCTTTCAGCATTTCCCATTCTCTGTGTCTCAAGTGCTCTGAAGTATGTTTTTAATGTAATAGCTATTAAATTGTTTAATGGTCCCTGCTTACAATTTTTAAATAAGGTGAGTGGCTGGGGGTTATATTCTGCCTCATATATAGTCCAAACTTCTTCCTCTACCAGTTCAGTGACCCTTGAGAGGATAATACCATTTTAGCTGCTTCTGGGTTACTTTGGTTAAGGTTATTGGTTTACATGGTAACAAGATTTTAGATTATCACATAGAAGAAACTTTCTAAAAGATCTGTTTGAATATACAATGGGCTTCTTCGCACAGAATGAGGATGCCAGAATGAGGAGTTAGGATTGCCTTTCCTCAATTTAGAAGCTTAGAAAGATTAAGGACCCTATAGCTAATAACAGGTGGAACCAGTTTGGGAGCTCTGGTCTGTGATTTAGAAGTCTTTGTTTTTCCTGATTTACGCCACAGCTGTGTTTAAAAATGAAGGAAAGAAAAGAAAGCAACAATAAATTAAATCCCACCCTAACTACTAGTGAGTCTTGTTAATGAAAATATGTTGTAATTATACCTAGAGTCCATAGACCTAAGGTATGAATGAATAGTAGAAGAATGTTTTGTTCCAAGCATCACCTCTTGGGTTTCTGAGCAGGTTTTACATCCCTCTCACTGCCAGCTTGTCAGTGACAGGCTTTTATGAAACAGTGAAACCAGACTGACCATAAAGGAAACAGGAAAGCAAATTAGGTGCCACTGTGAACTGCCCTGAGGTTGACCCCAGGTCCACCCCTAACCTGCTGTGTGGCCTTGGACGAGTTAGTTCATCTGTGTGTGCATCTGTTTCTTCATCCATTCCATAGGAACGACACTAACAGTGCCTATGTGCTGAGGCAATTAGGAGAAACAAATGCACGCATGCAGGCACTGACTGGAAGTTAGTTATTGCAGCTGCGGCTACTTCTGCACTCTGCAGTGCTTTGCTGCCTCTGAAGCAAGGCTGCTGCCTTCCAAGAACCTGCATCATTGGCCTTCTTTGAACTTCTCCCTCAGAGATGGCAACTTTCTCTGCTGAAGGAGGGTTTGTAACTTGCATATGGTGTCTCCCATAAGGGGCCTCATGTTAAAGATGAAGCCCTTTGAGGTTTATGAGGAAATCTGATTAAACCCACATTTCTAATTTAACAGGAGGCCTAAACCGAGCTTGCGTACCAGCTTTTGGTATTAACTGTAGCTAGATAGGCTGTACTGGTTTTGCGGCGGGAGGAGTGTGCATAGCAAGCTTCTCCCGGGGCTCATGGCCACGCCTCGGGTCCGACTTTGACCATTGCTGGACACTGTTGTAGCCTTAGTTTCCAGACCCGTCTCGACCTTCCCTGCTTGGCTTGTCTCTCCAGCCTGCGGGTCTGGCCGTGCTCTGTCCTGCTAACGCCTCTGGTGTTCACCCCGATGCCTGCAGCGGTGCTACTCAAGGTCAGCTCACATTCTTCCTGCGCACATATCCCCTGTCTGTGCCATCTGTGCTACTGTTCACGTCACAGTGTTCTTTATAGGTCTTAAAGCCACTCATCCTTTTTTAAAAAATTTTTGGTGTTAAAATGAGTTCATTGAGAAATGCACTTACCCATTTGTTTTTAGCCTTTTCCTGACCAGTAATATCTGTAAAATCAGAGGTATGATATGCTAGTTGCATTTATTACTGATGTCTTGAAATAAGTATGTGACTATTAAAATAGGTTTTATTTTAAACATTAACATACTCTGTGTACCCTGTGAAGTCACTGGAGCTGCCCCTGCCACACTTTGGGAAACAGGGGTCTCAGGATAAGATCCAAGCACTTTAACTTGTGCCCAAGGCCTTCTGGAACCCAGTGGCCCAGCCCCACTGGCTTCTTTGTTCGCATCTCCTGCCATTAAGCAAAGACGTCTCTTTCATTCCTCCTGCCAGAATCTCCTTTCCTGCCTGATGATTCCAGTTCAGCACAAACATCCTAGCTCAGATGCCCACCAGCTTCCCTTCTGGACTGTGCCATGTTGGGATGATTTGTTTGCTCCTGCCCATCCAAGTGCTCTTGGGCAGGGTCCCAGAGCAGCCCCAGCCACACAGACCCCTCTCTAAGAAGTCACCAGTGCCCCAGCGACACATCCTCTTTGACCATGTGACAGCATCACGGGGGAAGCCTTCCCTGACCCTAGTTTTGGTTGCCGGGGCTTACCTTTGTCATCACTCTTATTTAGAAGAAAGGGTGGCAGCAGCCTGAGCACAGAGACCATAGTGCTACGTTGGAGCAAAGACATTAGAGCATGTGGCTGGAACAGAGTAGGTTTTGGGGAGTGGTGTGAATGAAACAGAGCTCGCAGGCAACCCCCAAGAAATTTGAATTCATCCTGAAACCTATAGGGAGACATGGGAAGGATTTTCCACAGCTGTGTGACATGAGCAGGTTTGCATTTTATGCAATCACTTCTACTTCCATTTCTTTCTGGCCTCTTTCCAGACCCACTTCTGCTTTCTCCTCCAATATTAGCATTTCCCAGGATTCAGCACTTGACCCCGCTCTCTGCTAACATTGTCGACACATGAATAACTGCTTCATGGCCAGTTAGCTGGCGAGTGTGGCAGTAATTCCTGTGTTGGCTTGCCCACAGGCCCTAGGTAGTGTCCTCTGGTAACCGAGTTGCTCATTGACTCATCTGAGACCACATGGTGAATCAGAGTTGAAGTTTCAAAACCAAACCACCAACGATGTCAGGAGTTCAGAGGTCATGACAGATGACAGTGGAAACACAATTGGGTTTGACAGTTGGTGAATTTTGAGAAATCACCTTCACTAAAGTGCTGAGGAGGGGAACAAGATTTAAAAGCTCTACTTCCTTCCAGAAGGCAACTGAGGTGGTAGGTTAGCAAAGGACATGCTCTCAAAAGTTCATAAAATTAGAATAGAAGAATCCAGGAATGAAAAGGCATTGGCAGGCATACACTCTGAAGGGAGGGCGAGATATGGGAAGGGAGCTCTAGGGAGAAACAAAATCCACAGACTTTTATTTTTTAAGGATGGGAAATGTAGGTAGGTTTATGGGTCAAGATGAAGAAGATCGAGGGATGGAAAAGATAGGAGAGGTGAGAGTGCAAATAATGGGACTAACAAAAGAACAGAGAAGAAGGTTAAAACAGGTCGACAAGAAGCTGGGATGACGGAGGGAGCACATTATTAGAACAGTGCAGCAGAGTCCTCCTCTAGTCAGAGAACGGGTGGGTAGAAGAGTGGGGTTGAGAGCTTGAGAAAGTAGAGAGGTATGGCAGCGAGCTGGAGGTGAGGCTGGAGCCACACTGAGGGAGTGCTTTCTCAGCCAAGGTTAGTAGTGGATCCATTAAGTATGAATAACCAAACCCTGCAACATTCTTCTTCCCAAGAGAAAAGTTAAAAGATGTTTCTGTAGGAGGGTGTTTGAAAAGGCAGTTACCGTGGAAGGAGCAAAGCTGTGGGCCTTTAGGGGGTGCCATTGAGGCTGAGCTAGAAATATATGACCAGGAAGGTCCTAAAGGCAGGCTGGGGAAAGAAGAGAAGGTGTCAAGGTTAGAGCAAAATTGGCATAGTCAGGAGGAAGGAGCAGGCAGGGTGAAAGGTGGAGGGACAGCGAGGGGAATTTCAGAAGTTGAGCTCAGTTTCTAGAGGTCAGGGTTGAGTTCTGGGAACTAGTCATTAGGAAAACCCAGTTAGTCAAAAAGAATGATTCCAAGAATTAGGTTAAATAAACTTAAGACAGCTCTAATCTAGAGGAAAAAAGATGAAGTCATATCCTCTTCCTTTCCCTCCCCAATTAAATTGTAAAAATAACATAAACAAAGGTAGAGAATTGAGCAAACACGAAGCTGGAAAGAGACGTAGATTCCTTCCCTTGTGGTCTCCAGAGGCCTTAAAACTTAAGCAAATTGATTCCAAATGAATTTTAATTCTTTCTTGCAGAGGAGGCCATTTAAATTCTTCATTCCGTCTGCTTTTCCCTCAAAGGCATATTATGAGGGCCATCTCTGTATGGGAAAATGAGGAAAAGTTAGGTGGGAGGCCACTGTGGAGCGAAAGGACATCAACAGTCCTGTCAGGGAGCTCCACTGCCACACGTACTCTTGAGGTTTCTCATCCCACCTCATTTCAGGCTTCCCAAAGCTAAGGTGACTGTTGGCTACAGAGACAGAGCCCTGGGAGAGGTGGGAGGCTATGCCAGGCCACTGCCTGCCTGCTGTGGCCAGGGGAGGACCATTCCCAGGTGTACAGCTGAGGTTAGGCAGCTGGCCCCGTTGTGCTCTGCAGGCATAGCCCCCAGGCTGGCTGGTCCTACAGGTGGAAGGGGCAGCAGCAGGAATGGGGAGTGGACATATCATGTGTTCAGCATTCATAAAAGAAGAGGCAGTCCACTCGGATTGTCAGGAATATTTCCAGGGATATGGGGTGTTTGAGCACACTCTTCAATCTTGCCGAGCCTCAATTTCCTCATCTTTAAATTGGGCATCGTAATACTTGCCTCATAGAGTTATCATGCAAGGTAAGGTCCTCCAGGCAGGGATTTGCATCTTTTTTTTTTTTTTTTAGGTAGCTGATATGTTCTGTTTCACCAGCATAGGTTAAAACAGAAGGTTGCTTCTCTGTTTAATATTAGAACGTTCATGACGCTGAGCCTCTGTTCTAGGATATTTTGAGAATGCCTTTTCTTCCCTCTGGAGACCTTCCTACTGTGATGAGTCCAGGAATCCCCAGGCTTTCTCAGTGCAGAGGCTTCCCCTGGCTGCTCTTAACCCACCACTGGCTGAGGAAGAACAGGCCACTCTGACCTCCACCAGACCCAGAGGCCTGATTAACCACTTGCTGAAAACACAGTGGTTCCGAAAGAGAAGGCTTGGGGTGAGGTCCCTTACCCGGCCACCCCCAGTCCTACAGGTGGATCCCTGCCAGGCTGAGGGGTTTTTTCAAGGTTCAAGAGGGGGTGGCACATGCAGGCAAGAATGTTCTATGTCAAAGCTGACCATGTGCCCCCTGGTCCCCATTATACCTAAGTGCCACACACATGTGCATATGATATCACAGCCATTTCCTGCTATAGCATGCCTACAGTGGCAGGGGGCTTGTGAGTTTCAGCCTCAGCCGCATACCATGCCCAAGTCAGCCTGCCCCTAAAGTGTTCATGGCATTGGTGGGAATGTAGGTCAACAGCCTAAACTGTTAACTCCCCCTACCCCCTTAAGAGGATTTCCTTTCAGGAAGGGTGGGGTAGAGAGAGGGCTTATTTCCTTTCCCATGGGCTTACCTCTGTTAGGACCACCTGAATTCATCAGACATGGTCTAACTATCTTCAAAAGAGGAGGCATCAGGCATGAGATTTCTCCTTCCCAGGAAATCCTTGGGCCTCAGGCAAATCATCCCTCTCTCCCACCTTTCACCCCAGTCACCCTCCCAGTGGATCATGGGAATGAGTTGTCTTCTTCAAGCAGTAAATGTCCAGTTATATTCTCCTTCAAGAATAGTAAGTCCTACGTACTTTAAAGTGTGGTAGGTTGAATTACGTAACACATGTTCCTGATTTTGATTTGCTTTCCTGTGGGTGTGAACCCATTGTAAATAAGACATCTGACAATGTTATTTTTAGTTAAGGTGTGGCTCAACTGATTCAGAGTGGACCATTATCCGAATTACTGGAGGCCTTATAAAGAGAAGTCACAAAGCAAAGAAAGGAGAGGACATTGCCATGTGACAAGATGCAAAAATACAAGCCAAGGAGCCGTAAGGATTATTGGCAGCCAGTACCAAACGCTAAAAATTTGGGGGAAGAAAGCAACCTTTGCCAACACCTTGATTTTGAAAGTACTTTTAGCCTCAAAACCATGAGCTAATAAATTACCATTTAAGCCAACCCATTGTGTCACATTTGTCATAGCTGCATGGCAAACCAATACACCTTGCATCTACATAATTAAAAAGAACTGCTCAAATGGTCTCCCTAAGCAACTTCATATCATCATCACCAGAAATAGAAGTCACTGGCAATTGTTACGATAGATTCTCTCAGTAAAATTTTTATTGACCTGCAGTTTTCACAATTTACAATTTTTTGTAATGTCAAAGAAGAAAGGAAATCTTCACTTCAAATGTCTGCCTCATCCCTCACTATTTTGTAGTCTCGTGTAAGAATATACATTTCTTGGAATGCTTGCTGCTACACTCAGTGTTCACGCTTGTATAATGACTTTCCCTGTTAGGGAAAAATGTCAGGGGACAAAGGAGCAGTCCTTTATGAAAGTGGGTCTGAAAAGTGATAAAAATATAACTAGGAAACTAACTGGGAAATGATTCAAAAGCACATGTAAAGTAAGGGGAGCCTTCATCCTCTCAAGCAGTGTGGTAGAAAACCCTCATTCCCACCTCAGGGATTCTAGTCCTAGCTGGGACACTGCTTGTTGACTTCAGAGCCCTGTCACCTTATATCTAAGGAGGGCTGGTTGGACTAAATGATATCCAATATCCAGGTCAGCTCCGCAGGGGCAGGGTACCTGGCACACAGGGTATGTGCAGGAAATATTTGTCCAAGGAAGCAATGCCCTCCGGCTAGAGAATACCAGGAACATACCTGCACTTGAGCAAGTTGGGTTTATTGAGTCATCGCATAAAAGGAGAATGCACACCATGGGTGCCCTGGGCCATTTTAGTAGGATGGTATTAGAAAGGAGTCTACAGGATTTAGGTTGTGCAGGTGGTTTGGGGAGGAGTTAAGGAAGCAGGCTTTGCTCTGGGTTGGATGTTGTCAGGAAGCAAGGATAATTCGATGGTTGGGTATCTTAATGAATCTTATCTAGAAGGAGGGAAGATTGGAGAGCCCAATACCATAATTGGTAAAGAAGCACAGTCACTAGTATTAGCTAGGTTAGGAGGATGTATAATCATTTTTGTGGTTGGACAGCGTTCACGTTTTTGTTTGTGTTCAGAGATGGTCTTGCTTTTCTTGTGGTCCATCCCAGTTGCAAGAGGCCTTGTGTGAGGCTGTGGTTCTGTGAAGTTGTTCCTGTCCAACAAAAGACCAGGGCCCAGCTGTGAGTGCCCAGCCATCCCCTAGCAATAGCGAGGCAGGCTGAGAGTGCCAGGCTGCCTCCCAGCCGTCAGGGGCTGCTTTGCTCTTTCTCACAAGTAGGCCAGCCAGCAAGTAATTAGGAAGTCTTTTGTACCCATGCGTTTTATCCTGTATGGATGAACATGTAATAAAATGGCTTCTTTGTTAAAGGTTAGGTAGACTTCTCAGCTATACTCAAAAACAGATTTGAGATGGACTAAAAATGTTTTAAGTGTTAGAAAAACTAGAAGTTAGAATTGTATACTTATACGTCCCTGGAGTGGTGATTTATTTCTTATTTTCTAAATTAATCTTTTAAAAAGTAATCTATTTTTAATAGGAAATTCCATGCTACAGGTTAAAAATAATTCAGAGGTTCAACAGAATATCCATATTGCTGGAGGGAGGACAAAAAAAAGGCAATGTGGTGTTACATGTCAAAATTATAAGTGACTTCATTCTTTGACAAAGCAATCTCACTTCTGGGAATTTATCCTAGAGTTCTACTGTGTACGTGTGAAATGGCTCATATACAGAATTATTTGCAGTGACACTGTGTACAATAGCAAAATTTTGGAAACAACCCAAATACCCGGCTTAGAGGATTGTTACATAAATTGGGGTAAATACACACAGTAAAGTTCTGTGTAGCTGTAGAAGAAGGAATGAAGAAACTGTGGCAGGACACCCAGGGTATGTTGTGAAGGGGGAAGAGCTAGATATGCGATAGTACTGCTTTTTATTTCAGAAAAGGAAGACAAAAAACATATACTCCCATTTGTTTGTATCTCCATAATGAACACTAAAAATTCACAGAACAAACGAATTAAGGAGTCACCTGTAGGGGCCAGAGGTGGGCATACAATGAGGTGGGCAGGGATATGGATGTGAAGGGCACTTCCCCTATTCCCAAAATGTAAATACTATGAAGGTAGGTATATGTGATATAAAATAAGTGTTTCTCCTACCACCCTATTCTGTCCCCCCAGAGGTAACCATTTTGACCAGTTTTTTATGTAGCTTTTCAGAGTAGTCTGTATAATCATAGTACATATGGATACACACACATAAATACATATACATACACACATATATATATAATTTTTAAAATAGAAATGGTAGCATAACATACACACTGATGTGCACCTTGTTTTGTATGGTAACTTTCCATGTATTGAAGGAGTAGGAGAAATTGCAAAGGAAATAGACCTTTAGTCTATATGAATATTGGTAGTTCTGTCTTATGGGGGAAAAGACATGACTGATGAGGGAAACAATACTTAGAAACACATCGAATATTGGCTAATGTTTCCATTACATGAAGGGCTCCCACAAATTGAAAAGAAAAACATTGACCCCCCCCAATCGCAAAGAGCCAATTGATGAAAGAAAAGCCACAGCCAGGGAAAAAAAACATTGAAAAATGTTCAACTCGCTAATACTCAAAGAAATGCACAGTGAGTTGGTTAAAATTTATATTCATTAAACTTACTAATTAAAAAAAAAGATAAAAGATAAGATTATGATGAAACTAACACAAAATCAGTGTTGGTGGCGGAGTCAGCCTTTCAATAGCACTTTGGCAGGATGAATCACAAGCTATAAAATCATGCCCTTTGGCCCAGCAATCCCTTTTCTGGGAACAAGTCTTGAGGAAGTAATTCAAAACATGATGAAATACACAGGCAATGAGGATGGATGTTCACTGCAACATTGTTAGTTCAATCAAAGAAAGGGGAACAAGCTAAATACCTGGCAACATAGGATTGCAGGCTAATTGTGGGTGTATTAATTTCCCTAAGGTAGCCATTAGGGAGCTCAGGCTTCAAATGTACAGAGTTTCTATTTAGAATGATGGAAATGTTTTGATAATGGTGGTGATGGTAGCTGAGCATTGTAAATGTAATTAACAGCACTGAAATATATATCTGAATGTGGTTAAAGGGAATTGTTAGGTTATATGGTACTAGAATAAAAATTTTTTTTTAAATCCTTGAAACTGCACAACACAGTGAACTTTAAGTTAAACCATGGACCAGTTAATATTGGAATTATAAAAACTTGCGTTAATCACTTGTAACAAATGTACAACATGAATGCACGGTGTTGATAATAGGGTGGTGGTGTTAATGAGAATCCTGTGTTTTAGGCATGTTTGTTCTGTGATCCCACAACTTCTCTAATTAAAAAAAATTTTTTTTTAAGCCTCAGATATAAAAAAAAAAAAAACTACAAAGACTAGCAACATGGTAAATGTGCATTATATAATTCTACATATAACAGACAGTTACACCTTGGGTATGATTACAATGAAAAGAAAATTGCATACATGTGCGGTTAAGGACAGATAGGGTTGTGAAACCCTAAAAACAGTTTGATCCCTTGGGATATCAGAATTGTGGGGGATGTTTCTTTCTTCTGTTTTAGTCCTAATAACAGTGTTATAATATTTTTATATAATTATAACTTAAAAAATTAGCAATTAATATTGTCCCAAACAATAGCCTCAGATTGGAATTATAATTTTGAAATTAAAAGGATCATCACCCACTCCATCACAGTGGTGTAGAATCCAGGGTCAAAGGGCTTGTGACTTGTCATGACTTGCAGTGGAACCGAGAGCTTGTGTCCTCTGCTTGGGAGCTAGCAGTCTCTCTATTGATTTTTTGAGAGATCGATCCTTCAGAGGCTTCGTATCTTAAATATGTATAAGCAAGCAGAGAAACTGAAAGCAAACTACATTCCTATGTAAAAATTAAGTCTCTTTGGAATATATGATAACCTATTTCCCCAATATAACAGAGTTAGATTTATTTATAATTTCCCTACACGTGATTCTTCTAAACTTTTGTTTGAACCTATAATTAGCACTGTAACCGGTAAATACATGTCCCAGAGACTTAAATCTTCTGTCTGTTCATATGCCAGTTGAGCCTTGAATCTCAGCAGAGTTGTAACCAACACCTACCCTCCAGTTCATCAGATTCACCCAGGACAACAAACAAAACGATGATGATGGACAACCCCCATCCCAAAAAGTAAAGAGAATCTGCAACTGCAAGCAAAGCAATTCCTTCCATCTGCCCCGTAAGAGCTAAACCCCCTCTAATTCTGAAGCAGAATGGGCATCACCATCCCCAAATCCTCAAGATTGAGGAATGAACAGACAATAACAGGGGAATACAACCATGGACCAAAGTACACTTACTGTTGTTGTAGTAATGGAAGAACTTGTAACATTGATACAAAGATAGTGTTACTGGAGGTTCTGAGGGGAGGAGGAGGGAAGATTAGGTGGAACATAGGGCATTTTTAGGGCTTTGGAATTGTTCTGCATGATATTGCAATGATGGATACAGGCCACTATGCATTTTGTCAAAACCTATAAAATTGTACTGTGTAAAATGTAAATCATAATGTAAACTATAGACCATGGTTAGTGATAATACTTCAATATTTGTTCATCAATTGTAACAAATGTACTACACTAATGTAAGATGTTACTAATAGAGGAGAATGAGAGGGGGAGTGGGATATATGAGAATCCCCTGTATTTTCTATGTAACTTTTCTGTAATCTAAAACTTTGAAGAAAAAGTTTAAAAAATTGTCTCTTTCTACTGTTAAAGTAATAGCTAGCATTAGTCCTGACATTTCTAATTTATCTAAGATGTTTTATTAAAATTATAACAGTGCTTTGAACCACAAATAGACCCATCTGAGTATTGTTCATCTTTCTTCCCAAAGCCTCAGATAACTTTTTCTTCTGTGAATACAAGTGTCTGATAAATTATGATTCAATGAAAACAGACACTTGATGTAAATATTTCGAGTTTTACAATTTTATGTCCTGTCTCTTGATCTCAGATTACGAGACAGTCTTAACAGTTTCTCATTGCTCTTGACTTCTCTGTTGCTTTCATTTGTTGGCTCTTATTTCCGGACTTTGGAACACCACTAGCAGAGATGACCTTCACAATGGGAAATTTCCCAGTTAGCAAAATGGGTTTGTGAAGCAGGAAAAAGACGATTGTATGTGCCAAATCCCCCACTAACATCTGCCAGGAAAGCAGAGTTGGTGCTAACTCCCTCTCACTCGCGTGTTTTTCAGGGTGGATCACTTGTACACGTTCTTTGTTCAGTGGTCTCCTGACGTCTATGGCAAAGATGCCAAAGAGCAAGGCTTTGTGGTGGTGGAAAAGGAAGAACTGAATATGATTGACAACTTCTTCAGCGAGCCAACCACCAAGAGCTGGGAGGTGAGCACTCAGGAGGGGGATAGACGGTGGCCATCCTAAAGTAGAGCGTGCGATTGAAATGTTCTCAGGTTCAGATTCAAGTACCTGGCTGTTCAGAAATTAGATGTCCAGTGCAACTATGAAGATACAGAGGAAAATGCCTTCATTCCCCGTGTTTAAAGCAAGTTATGTGTGTCAGAAGGACACCACCACACATGTACACACAGTTCATTCTGGCCGTACAAGACTGATCCCCTCACTGCTTTTGCTCAGAGCTCCATGCCTCAGTTCAAAGTCAGCAGACTTTTTCTGGAAAGGGCCAGATAGTAAATATTCTCGGCTTTGCAGGCCACACCATCTCTGTCGCTAGTACTCAGCTGTGTCATTGTAACACAAATGCAGGCATAGACAATAGGTGAACAGTGGGCGAAGCTGTATTGGACAGACGGTTAATGAATTCAGGAACAGACTTACCAGAATGCCTGAGTCCCTCGGCCCGTGTTCCATCCACTGTACCCATCTAGCCAGTCTGCAGTCCTGGAGAACTCCACCCTCAAAATTTCTCTGCTCCTAGGTAGCCAAGCATTGCTAGAGAAAACTTTCAATCAGGGAGAATGGTGCCATTACAAATCATGATTTCTGACGTATCTGCGTCCTCATGCCTGATGATGGGAACCCTTTTCCTTAGCTCCAGGCACCTCCCTTTTCCTTAGCTCTGTCGCCCACTCGCTCTCACTGAATCCCAGAATTTGGCCTTCCCCTCATTTCACAAAGGAAAGGCCATTGGACAAGATTCCCCTTACCTTCCCTCCTCTCTGCTTCTTCATTTACCTGTTCTAGCATCCTGCATTTTTGGCTCAGGGGAGGGATACATCTTTCCCCTCACTAAGGCTGATTTTTCTTCTATCAGTAATAAATGTCTTCTCCTACGTCTCTGTTCTTTCCTTCCTTCCTGGCTCTTTCTGTTTCACCAAGATATGGTAAAGATTCAAAAGAAGGAATAAGAGAAAGAAAGAAAAAATAAATAAATAAATAAAACAACTTCTCTTCACCTTTAATTTCTTCCCAGGTTTTCCCTGTACCCTCTGTTCTATACCACCAAACTTTTGGGACAAAAACTCGTTTCCACTCATTGTCTCCAATTTCTCAACTGCCCTTTACTCCTCAGTACCTTGCATTCTGACTTGTTCTCCATTCACCACTGAAATCCCAGGACACCAGAGGCCTCCTAATTGCCATCTCTACATTTGACTCCACTGACCTCACCCAAGCTCTTGAAACTCTTTCCCCCCCTTGGCTTGCTCAGAACTATTCCCCAGTTTCACCTTTCCTTTCTGTCTCTGACCATTTCTTTATACTCTTTTCCTTTCTTCTGCCTTACCCCTTAAATGTTTTCCTCCTCCTGACTATTATACTGATCTTCTATTCTTGTTCTCCATCACCCCTAAAGGCCTCCACATTATCTTCTGTCTTCAGTGATCACTTGAGTGCTGACCATTCCCAGGTCTTTATCTGCTGTCCCAACCCCAATCCTGCACACTCAACCTTTGTGCTAACTAAACACATCCACTTGTTGGACAGGTTGCGTCTCCAACTCAAAACATCTTTCTCCAGGCTTTTCTTCTGCCCCATGCATCCTTCATTTTGATTAATGGATCCATCAACCTCCCCACCATCCAAATTAGAAAGGTTTACATCATCAACTCCTCTCTCTCCCTCATCTTCACATCCACATAACCCCCAAACCTTTCCATTTCTTTCTCAGGAAATGAACACAGCATCCCTGATCTTTCCCCATTGATACTACTTTACTTGCTTTTACTTTTACCATGGTGTGCTGATTTTACCATGTTGGCTCATCCCAATCCAGTTCATCCTCCACACCTTAGCTAGAGTTGTTTTTCTAAGAAGACTTCGTTTATTTATTCATTCAATGAATATTTGAGTGCCTCCTATGTGCCAGATGCTATGCTAGGTACTCTGGACATAGTACAAACAAGATAAATATGGTCCCTAACCTCATGATGTTTACAGTCAAGACATATCATTCCCCTGGTTAAAAACTGCTGCTCAGTCCCCTTTACCTACAAGATGACATTCAGATTCCTTAATGTGGCCCTTAAAATCCTGTCATAACTTATTTTGAGCACTTAACACAGCCCTCACCTTGCTGGGAGCACAATGAATGCGATAAGTAGGATTTGGAGTTTATCAAGTTGTAAAGATATATCTTTATAATATAATTTTCCTGGTAAGTGAAGTGCCAAGGACCATAGGAGCATATAGCCAGGCACCTAAACCAAACTAGGGGAGTCGGAGAATGTGTCCCAGAAGAAGCAATCTGATCTGACACCTGAAGAAATAGAAAGAAACATAGGTAGTTCTGGCCAGAGAGAAATCTTTGTGTAGAGGAATGACCCAGGAGAGCAGTAGAGAGCACGGGAGCATTTGACGAATTAAAAATAGTTCAGTGAGACTAGAACATAGAGTGCAAGGCTGGAAGAGTGGCAAAAAGTAAAGGCGGAGAAGTTAGTAAAGGCAGATCATGAAGGGCCTTATGAACTAAGTGTAGGAGTCTGGATATTTTCCTAAAGGAAAGAGGAAGCCACAGAACTGTTTTGAGCATGGAGAAGTGCCCACAGATATTCATTGTAGCAAACTCTCTCTGGCTGACATGTTCAGTGGATTGGAGTTGGACAAGACTTGAGGCATGAAGACCCATAAAAAGACTCTTACAGTAACAAAGATTGAGAAATTATGGTTACCAAAAGAGAGTAGCAGGGAAGATAGACAAAATTGGGTGGCTCTGACAGTTTGAAGGTGGAATATGAAGAACTTTTGTGAGTAATTAGATGTGAATAGTAAGGAAGATGCTAACATTAATCTCCTGTTTTCTAGAGTAGGAACTGGGAGGATAGAGGTATCTGTCCTTTGTTGAGATAAGGAGCATCACAAGAGGATTACATTTACTAGAAAAGGCTCTACGTTCTAATTTAAATCTGTACTTGAGTTGCCTTTGACATTCCAAGAGGCAATTGGGATGAAACTTAGGAGAAAGATCTGAAGACAAACTTTTGGAAATCATTAGCAAATGGAAGTTATGGACGGAAGTGGGGTTATCCAAGGAAAGTACGTAGAGTGGAAAGGGGCAAAGGTCAGTGTAGAACCCTGAGGAATGCCAGCTTTAAAGGTCCAAGCAAAGAAAGTAGAGCCAACATATTGACTGGTAGGGTGACCCACACCTTCATTCGTGAAGTTTCTGGGCTATTAGTAGTCCTGCCTAGAGCAGGTTGTTGCAGTTTTCCAGTGACTTTAATCACAGCGCATGATAATAGAGGAGGCAAACTTTTCTTTACCTCCATTGTTTGGTAGCAGTCCTATTTCCCCTGATAATGAAGATCAGTCACTCCAGCGAGTACAGTAATTCCCTTCTTTGACTATTGATTCAGAGGTATGGGGAGCCCAAAGTGGCCAGGTGACAGTCTTAACTTCCAGTTCAGTGGACTCACTGTTGTGTCTCCTGGTGGAAGCACTCCTCCTTTTGGAACTAAGACCTGTAGACCAGCAGAGCTTAAGGTTGCATGGACAGGAAGCAAACATTTTCTTAGTGGGTCACTGGAGGTAGTAGTGAATGGTTCCTCTCCCACTTCAATCCCTTTATTCTTGGACCCATGAATTCTGGCCATGGGAAAAATAGCACCATAGAGGGGATGCTGGGATAGAGCATATACAGCCTCCTAGAGAAATTGCCCCAGCCCTGCAAGGTTACCATCCAGTCAGCACCGAAAATGAGTCTTCAAAAGGACAGTCCAACATTCTATCAAGCCAGCTGCTTCAGGTTGATGGGGAACATGGTAAGACCAGTGAATTCCATGAGCATGTGCCCATTCCCACATGTCATGTGCCATGAAGTGGGCTCTTTGATCAGAAGCTCTGTGGAATACTCAAAGTTCTGCCCGCTGGGAGGATTTCCTCTCACCGATGTCCTACAGGGACATCCCAGAAAGGGTCTGCAGTGCCGCAGCTGTCCACTTTTGGCTAGTACCTGCATATCGTGCAGAACCATCTGTAAACTAGGCCCAAGTTTCCTCTTCCTTGGTCAACTGATTGTAAGAAACTCCCCAAGAGGCCATGGCTGTGGGTTGGGGAAGAGATGGTAGTATGGCAGAAGTGGGGGCCATGTGCATTTGGGCCACTTCCTCATGTAACTTACTTGTGCCTTCAGGGCCCACTTGATCCCTGTCTTATATATACCACTTCCATTTTAAGATGGAGTGCTGCTGTGCATTCCCACCTTTATGGCTCAGTGGGTCAGGCAATACCCAGTTCATGATGGGCATCTCAGGTCTCTTGGTAACTTGATGGCCCTTGGGTAAGTATTTGGTCTCTGCTAAGGCCCAGTAGCAGGCCAAAAGCTGTTTTTCAATAGGAGAGTAGTTATCTGCAGAGGATGGCAGGGCTTTGCTCCAGAATCCTAAGGGTCTGTACTGTGACTCTCCTGTAGGGACATGCCAAAGGCCTCAATTCCCGGATCATATGGCCCAAGTGGCAGAGCAACTTGCACAGCAGCCTGGACGTGTTGCATCACCTTCTTTTGTTCCAGTTCCTATTCAAAGCTGGCAGCTTTTCAGTCACTCGGTAAATGGGCTGAAGTAGCACACCCAAATGAGGATGTTGTCTCCAGAAGCCAAAGAGGCCAACTAGGCATTGTGCCTTTTTTTTGGTTGTAGTAGGGACCAGATGCAACAACTTAGCCTTCACCTTGGAAGAGATATCTCAACTTTTTAACTCCACAAAACTCTGTTAATGTCAAAAACACTCTCATCCAGAGCCTTGCCTTTTGAGTAGTCGTATCTAGCAGTGATATTTTGTGTATCTCTTTTGCCAGCTTACACCATGGACTATCAGTGCCATCTTGATTGTTGTAAGTAGAATCATTAGTGCCTTCAAATCTAATCATGTTAGAGAACCAATTCCAAAAACCTCAGAACCAACTCAGAAATCTCATCCTTAGGATTCTGTTTCTCAAGAACCACTCTCAGTACCAAAATCTGTATGAGTCATGGTTCTCTAAGAAAGCAGAAGTGACAGGAGATATGTGTGTGTGTTATGTAAATATTATGAGTTTTTTTTTTTTTTTTAATAAGAATTGCCTCACACAGCTGTGGGAATGGGCAAGTCCAGACTCCGTAGGGCAGGTCACGGGCTGCGAACTCCAATTAAGATTTTCGATGAATTTCCCAGGAGAAGCTGGCTGGCTGGCTGAATAGAGAAGGGAGTTCTCCTTTCTGACTGCTAAAATCATCACTTCTCCTTTTAAGGCCTTCAGCTGATTGGATAAGACTTCTCTCATTGTCAAAGGCAGTCTCTTCAGTTGATTGTAGGTGTAATGAGCCATAGATGCAATCAACTTACTGATGATTTAAATCCATGAAATAGCCTCAAAATAACAGTCAGGCTAGTGCTTGCTTGACCAAACAACTAGACATCATAACCTGGCCACGCTGACACATGAACTTAACCATCACAGCCTTCTTCTCTTCCCATTTGTTATATCTTTCTTGGACAAGCTCATCAACTCCCATAGTTTATGTGCTGACTCCCACATCTGGGGAGGCAGCTTCTGTCACACATTTCTTTCTCTCAAGCTGCTATTCTAGAAATCATAGATGCCCCACAGGCCCTGCCAGAAGTTTGTATGATGCAGAGATGGTGTGACATTGGTACTCTGGCCAAAGGACCCAGAAATACTCAAGCCCTGTCCTCATCTAATCATCCCTCCCAAAGCAGCCCCTATGAGATATAAGGGTGGAGGAGGTAAAGGCAGAAAAGGTGCATTGTCTCACTGAGGCTGGCCTCTTGCCCCAACATGGAGTTCCAGGAAGAAAGTTTAGACCACATGCGACCCTAATCCTTTCCTGACTCAGCCTGAACATCTTGAGCCAAAGCGGTCCCCCTTAAGGCCTTTTCTGCCTCTTTCCACTAATCCAGATCTTGAATCTCCTCTTGACAGTTCCTATGGGAGAAGAGGCCACTCCTACCTGCCCCTGCCCGAGAGGCATGTAGAGAGAGAGGTTGGCTTCCAGATCCAGAGTAGAGCAGGTTCAGGCAGCCTCACCCAGGCCTGTGAGGGCAGGTCCCTCTCTAGACCTCTGCTGGAAGAGGGAGCAAAAGAAGAGGGATGGAGAAGGAGGAAGAAATAGATTGGCCTATTCCAAGCAAACAGTGTTCTCACTGACACTCAGGACACATGGAAAGGAGAGCTAGTTGGGGAGGGAGGTGACTGGACCTATGTAGGCCACCCTGTCCCTGCCTCCTCACCACGTGGAAGAGAGAGTCAAAAAGTGCAAGGAGGAGAAGAGTGCTGGCCCACCTTTGAGCCACGCAGGAGGGAGCGCGGGCACTAGTGTTACTTGAAGATGATCTGCAATGATGGTGTCTCTCCTCCGTCGTGGGTGGGGAAGGGGAACCTTGCACGCCCCTAGACACTAAGAGGTGTTTCATCCTCAGGATATTCAAAACAACTCATCATCTTGAAAACTTCCTTCTCTGGGAGCAGATGTGGCTCAAGCGGTTGAGCGCCTGCTTCCCACATGGGAAGTCCTGGGATTGGTTCTCGGTGCCTCCTGATTACAAAAACACAAACAGCAAACAAACGAAAAAACCAACTCAGGGGAGCCGATGTGGCTCAGTGGTTGAGCGTCAGCTTCCCACATATGAGGTCCTGTTTCAATTCCCAGCCCTGGTACCTAAAAATAAAACCAACTTCCTTCTCATGGATTCCCCTCTTAATTAGTGGTTTCCCAAGCCAGAAACCTGGTCATCAACACAGATTCTCCTCCACCCATCATATCTAGCCAGTCACAGGTTCTGGTTGATTCTGCCCTTCAGGGGTACAGGGATCTCCACCCCACTCCACCACCACCGCTCTCAGCACCCTGCACTGAAACTCCCAGGGGCCTCCTAATTCAACTCCTACTTCCAGTCCATCTTCCTATACTCAAGCTCTCTAAATAAGCATTTTTGCCTTATTTTATAAATATAATACCTGCTTATTGTAGGAATTTTGGAAACTGAAGAAAAGTCCAATGGAAAACATTTAAAAACCATATCCACCACTCTTACTTTTGTCTATTTCCTTTGACTCTTTCTATTTTGTTTCAGGGTATTTTGTTGGTGGTGGTGAGGGGGATCTTTTTTATTTTTGCACAAATGGTGTCCTGCCATATGCATAGTTTTGAATCTTGCTTTTCACACCTACCATATTGTGAGAATGGTTATCATATTTTTAAAGATTTTTTTGAGAGCCTAATTTTTAATGGTTGGGTAGTATTTTTATCTCTATTATAATTTATTTAATGATTCCCCTTTTTTAGGAATCATTATTTTGGTTCAGATTTTTCACAAGAATAAGATGATCTGTACCTCTTACTATTCCCTTAGATTAGCTTCCTGGAAATGAAATTAGTAGAAGGATACTAATTTTTTAAGGCTCCTAATTTTAATTATGTAATGTCAACTTATTTGGCAACAGTGTGTGAGTATTGGCTCTTCTCACTGTGCTTCTGCCAGCAGAAAGTATTATTACTTTCTAAAAATGTTTGCTAATTTGGAAGCTAAAAAATATCTTAATTTAATATTTATTTCTTTGATTACTTTTGAGGGTAGAATATATGTGTGTATATTTACATATATGCATACATAAACATAGATGTATGCATATACATATATACATGTGTCTATATATCTATACATGTGTGTATAGACATATACACACACACATATATATATTTAAAATCTGTGGTTTTTCTTTTCTATAATGCCAACTCATTCCCTTTGCCCATTTTCCTTAAGAAATCTTAATGGTTTTATCACATCATCTGAGTGATAAAATATTTTTGACAGATTTTTCTCAGTTTGCTATTTGTCTTTCAATTTTGTGTATGGTGTTTTATGTGATTTTTTTTCTTTTGGTGCTTTTATGTGTAGGAGGCCCTACAGTATCAATTTAAACTCTATTCAATCTAGAGTTTATTTTGATGTATGATATATGATTTTTTAATAACCAATTTTTCTTACTCTGATTTGTCATGTTTCCCTCATCATGTTTAAAGGTCATATAAATGAACTGGACTACCTATTTTAAGTTGTCATTTAAATACACAAACATAGACATACACTCCCCCACGTATAAAACCCTCAGTGGCTCCCTTTGCCTACTGCAGGCCTTTCCCACCTGGCCAGTCATCAGAATCACTACTAGGGAAGTGCTTTTGTTTGTTTGCTTGTTTTCATGGACTCCTAACCACTAGAGATTCTGATTTGGTAGGTCTGGGGGAGGAATGTTGGAAGCTGTGTCTTTAAAAACTCCTCAGTGATTTTGAAGAGCAGCCAGGTTTTAGAAACGCTGGCCTGTAGGATAAGTTCTAAGCCCCCTTGGGCTCAAGGATCATCATTATCTCCACTCTGCCACTCTCATCGCTACTTCCCTTGCCCTCTATTCTCCAGCCATAGTGGACCCAGAAACTCTGCCCAGATGCCTCATGTTGTTTCACATCTCTGTGTTCTGTCCTCCAGCTGGAACAGCCCCCCACCCCTACCCGCCCTTTGCAGTCAGTCTGAAGCTCCGCCTCCTCTCTGAATAAGCCACCGCAGGACTCCCCAGGTGGACCTGATGCCCTTTGAGCTTCTACTCTAGCTCTTTGCGTATGTATCATATGGAATGGCATTCATTTATTTATAAACATCTCTCTACTGTCTCCAACCAGTCAAGATTATGGGTGCTTTGTGTCCCCATGCCTGGCAATGCGCCTGGCACTCACCGATGTACAGGAAGCTCTCAATGAATCCCTGTCATGAAGTGCCAGGTACTGAAGAAAGTGCTCTCTCGCCAAGTGATTCTGCCCCAGGTTGTGTCCGGGCTCTCGCACCAAGAGGAAATTCTGGCTGACCTGGGGCTACTTGGAGCCCTCTTTATAACTGAGGCCCAGGATGAGCTCTGCAATAGCGCTCTGAATCCTGAGCAATCTCTAAGACCAAAAGGCCATTTTAGATCCAGAAAAGTCTTTGAAAATTGATCCAATGGGGGATCTACATTTTTTTCCAGCCCCTTGACATCTGCTCTGGGGGCCAGAGGACTAGAGGGGGACTCACCCTGCTCATTATTAGTCATTGAGGCTAATTTTCGAAAATGTAGAAACGCAAATCTTACTCTGCCGGCTATTCTATAAAAACTGCCTTTCAGGGAAGCGGATGTGGCTCAAGCAATTGCGCTCCTGTCTACCATATAGGAGGTCCAGGTTCGATTCCTACAGCCTCCTGGTGAAAGGCGAACTGGCCCGAGCGGCAAGCTGGCCCGTGCAAAGCAAGATGACACAACAAAAAGAGACACAGAGGAGAGACAATAAGAGACACAGCAGACCAGGGAGCTGAGGTGACGCAAGAGATTGAGTGCCTCTCTCCACTCCGGAAGATCCCAGAATCCGTTCCTGGTGCTGCCTAAAGAGAAGACAGGCAGACACAGAAGAACACACAGAGAGCAGACAGCAAGCGCAGAACAACGAGGAGGCGGGGGGGGGGG
>JAQZBX010001183.1:0-36280 GCA_029593785.1 Cabassous unicinctus | reverse complement strand
TTCAAATTGCTGCCAGGGAATCTATGTAAGATTTAAAATGGAAGCTCAGCCTCAGAGAAGGTGCTGAAGACAAACCCTGAGAAGGCAGAGCCAGAAAACCTAGGTGAGCCTGAGGACAATTAGGAAGAAAGGTATAAGGAGAAAAAGAAAAACATATAACAATGGGGTTTTGTTGTACTGTTGGGAAGCCGTTGGTTCAAAGGTAAAAGCGTAATTTACAGCCTCACAGCCCTGCCTGACAGGAAGTATGTGTTTGCTCTAAATCCTAATTTGGGTGTGTTCCTGTTGCAACCGGGTCCTCTCCTAAGGGAAACAGAAACTCAATCAGGCAGGAAACTAGATACTGAAAAAACAGTTGTAGCTCAGCGTGGCTGCGAGTAGCCGGTGTGTAGGCAGATAGAGAGCCGCTGTTCCTCGGTGGAGAGCAAGCAGTCAGGTCTCACCGGCACCATGAAAGTCCGAAGATTACCCTTGGACATTCAGATTTTCTATTGTGCCAGACCTGACCAGGAGCCTTTTGTGAAGGTATGTTGGAGAATGTCCCTAAGAGCTAGTAAGGGGTTGGAAGTCCTCAGCGACCTGCCACTCAGCATGTTTGAAATGCATTCTAATTAGAAAGCATTGTAGTGACATTTCAACCAGAGCAGGTATTTTATTCACTTCAGAGATGTGCGTGGTATGGTTTGCCCCTTCCCTTTGGAGGCAGAAATCCAGGTGTGATGTTTTTCATAGTCTCATTTTGTACCTGTAGTAAATGTAGACTTCACCAAAAAGGTGACTTCACCCCCCAGAAATGCTGTATTTGTGATTTTTTTAAAAAGTAAATACTCTGTCAGAAGATGGAAAAATTTATAAACTTATTTCCTTATCTGTAAATCTGTCTCAGACGGTGGCATCTATTTTATATTGGTCGCCATGTATTTCAGAAATTGGGTAGTGCATTATCTAACAACTTTCACTAAATGTAACAAATGTTTTTTTCCCTGTAGTGTAAAAATCTTTAATACTGGCACCAAGGAATAAATTGGTGTCAATATTACTTAGCCACTAGACAACTAATTGGTGAACCAGTTGCCGAGTATATCCCGCAGTTTCAAAAGAATTGAGTTATTCTGATTTTAGGAGGGACCAATAAAAAAGGTGAAATGGACTTTGGTAGTTCATAAGCATAGCTCCAAAATAATAATTGTTGTATACAGCATGTTTCTCGGTTTAGAAAGCAGGACTACTTTGATCATTTCGGAACTGTACATAAAGAAACGTTACCAAATTGGAATTTGGACTAAAGCTTTGTGCCTCTTTGTATAATGATACAAATGGTAACAGTTCTGGTAACTGTTACCATTCATTATTTCTATCAGTGTTGGTTGCTATGTTCACAATCTTGAGAGAAAACAGCAGGAATCTTGATTAAGAACTATCCTTATTTTCCCACATATCTTATTTATAGGAGACTTACTTACAAAATGATCTCTGATTAGTCCCTTAACAATTCAAATTTCGATGCTGGCTAAAGAAGAATAACTTAGGACATTTCAAGAGGGTCACTTGATTGTTTATACATACTACTCACGTGACAACTGAGCAATTGGCAGCAATATTAAAAATGGAAAATTTAAGACTTTGATTTGTATATATTAAGTGCCTCAAATGTACCATGTTAAATTCTGCATTTGTTCCGAAATTGAAACACCAGCCGTTTTCCCTAAAGTCCCTTTTCACTTTACATCCTGATGCTGAAGTGCCATTTACAGGCAGCCTGTGCACTGGAGGAAAAGCGGACCCATCATTTTTCTTGGGTTGTTTTCTCCTTCAGATCATCACCGTTGAGGAGGCAAAGCGCCGAAAGAGCACATGCAGCTACTATGAGGACGATGATGAGGAGGTGCTGCCCATCCTGCAGCCACACAGCGCGCTGCTGGAGAACATGCACGTGGAGCAGGTGAGGCCCCCTGTCCTCAGGCCAGATACACATTTCCACCCCTAGCCACATTTGCTCCTCTGCCGTGGTGAAGGCTGAGCCGGGTCCAAAAGGAGTGGCATCACAGCCCAACTCCAGCCTGGGTCTCTGCCTCTGTTCCGGAAGGTTCCGTAGCATTCACTGCTGCCCTCTCTGACCTGAGATGACTTAGAGATAGCACTTTCTCCCAACAAACCAAAAGGAAAAGCTATTTCTTGTCTTAAAAAATTTTTTTTTCCTGTGCCCAGCATAATCTACTGCGCTTAAAAATAATCCGAATTTATTCTAGCAATTATTGCAGCATTCCAGTAACTAAAGAGTTTGGTAAAATATAGCAAATACACTTTACTTGCTTGATGAAAAATACTTTCTGCTATGAAGAATGGTCCTTTCCCTGTAATTTTCTTTGTGTATCTTATGTTACTCCCATTTTATGAAAGTTTTTTTTTGAAATATAAAGACATGTTTCTTGCTCTCACTTCTGTGGGAAACTGAAGTTGTCAGTAGCAGCTCTGAGCCTGTGAGGGTTTAGAAAGAATAGTTGAAGAAACAGGAATTGTTTGGCGTCAGGTCGACGTGAAAGAGCATGTGCCTCCTTCATACCTGTTTATCAAGCGAGATGCTGTGCCTTCAAATGGGTTGTGGCATAGCAGCCCCACAGTCCAGTCCCTCCTGCAGGGGCAGGAGAAGGCACGCTCTGGGCAGCATCCCTGCCAAGCTGTAAACACCCGCAGAGCAAGGACGTCCCCTCCTCTTTCTTGGTTTACTGTGGGAGATGTTTCCCCGAGTAAAACAGGAACAGTATGTAAGTACATGATTTTGAGCCTGAGCTACAGGCAGTTCTTCGATGCCACGTTTCCCGAGTGATTTGTGGGTGAAATGCATATTTACATTTCCACCTCTGAATTTGCAGCTGGCCCGACGCCTTCCAGCAAGGGTGCAAGGGTATCCATGGAGACTCGCATATAGCACGTTAGAACACGGAACCAGCTTGAAAACTCTCTACCGGAAATCAGCTTCGCTGGATAGTCCTGTCTTACTGGTCATCAAAGATATGGACAACCAGGTGAGCCTGTTCTCTCATTGAAGACATTTTTAAATGGAGATTTTTCAGAATTACACATTTGTAGAGGGTGTAGTATAATGAACCTCTATCCCTAGATTCTTTAGTTAACATATTTTGCCCATTTGCTTCACCTGCCTTTTTCTTTATCTCGTTTTTCTTTGCTGAAGTATATTTTAAGCTTATTCCTTTTAATCATATTTTCACAAACCATTAAAGCATAAAAAAAGGTTTAGAGAATAATGTAACAGACAATCTTGTACTCACCACTGAGTCCTATCAGATCTTAACATCTTGCCATATGTTTTAGTCTCCTAAACTGCTGAAGCAAATACCGTGAAATGGGTTGACTTATACAATGGAAATTTATTAGCTCACAGTTTTGAGTCTAAAAAGTCCAAATTAAGTTATCATCAAGCGATGCTTTCTACCCGAAAACCGGCTGCTCACGGTCCTTGTCTCTTCTGCCACATGGCAATGCACACGGCAGCATCTCTTGGTTTCTTCTTCTCTTTGGGTTCCATTGATTTCTGCTTCTGACTTCCATGGCTTTCTTTCTCTATGTCTGAATTTCATTCTCTTATAAAGGACTCTAGTAATGGGATTAAGACCCATCCTGATTGAGGTGAGTCTCACCTTAACTGAAGTAGCCTCATCAAAATGTACTATGTACAATAGGTTCACATCCACAGAAATGGATTAACTTTAAGAACATGTTTTTCTGGGGCATGTATAGTTTCCAACCATCACACCATATATACCTTTTGCTGAAGGATTTTGATGTAAATCCCAACCATTATGCCGTTTCATCCCCACATACTTCAGAATGCATCCCTAAAAAGATTATGGACATTTTCTTAACCACAGTGCTTTGGCCCTAACAAAACTGACAGTAATTCCTTGGTATCATCCACTCCTTAGTTCTTAAACAAACTTCCATGAATTCTAAGAAAGTTTTTAGCTAAGAAAGAATGTTATTTAGAATCATCTAGAGGGTGAGAGGGTAAAGCTGACTTTTCCTGTTGATTGATCAGAAAGAGACCTGCTTTCTTCCTCCTACGGCCTTTGACCTTCTTGCCATAGTTTGGTACCTTGCTTTTAAAAATACACACCTACCTCAGCCATCTTTTACTGAAAGGTGACCAGAAGAAAGGAAGGATTTTTGATGTTTTTATTCTTGGTTTTTGTTGTTGTTGTTCTTAGCAGCTCTAGGGAAAGGTTTAGTAGCAGAAAGTACAATGAATATTGGCTAGAAAGAGTTTCTAGACTTCTCCACCTAATATTTAGTATTTCACATCATCAGGAATTGAATATAAGCTGTGAAGAAGAGAGCCCACAGGGGTTATAATCCAATTACAATAATTTTGAAAAAAATGTAAGACATTTTTCAGATAACATCCATTTAAAGCAATCTTTCTCAAGTGGGATTTGGAGTAGAAAGTATATCAGAATCACCTAGGGACATTTTTAAAATACATCTGTTCACCTCCCCCGCCCTCTTCCCACCTCAGTGCAGAGGCATTAGGCATGCAGATTCTGAAAATGCCACTCCCTCTGTAAGTTGGCTCTCCTCCCAATCCCCTAGCAGGAAAACAGAAGAGAATTGCTGATTTAAACTCATCTAAACCAGTTTTAAAGCCCTTAATATTCTGGAATTGTTACTTTCCCCCCCACCTTAAAACCCATTTCAAAGTAAGATACATTGGATCAGCCATGTTAAGGGTACAGTTATTGCTAGACTAAGACTGATTTTTACAAATCAAAAGAGAGGGAAATTTATTTTCTCTGAGAAGACTTCTGGCCATGAACCCACTTACACAATTCCGGAGGTACGTGGCTTTGTTCTTCCAAGCAATCATTCCTGCACGCAAGATGCATCTTGTTTAACGTTCCTGATATATAGTCTGTATTCCCTTA
Organism: Cabassous unicinctus; assembly: GCA_029593785.1. Classification (NCBI taxonomy): domain Eukaryota; kingdom Metazoa; phylum Chordata; class Mammalia; order Cingulata; family Chlamyphoridae; genus Cabassous; species Cabassous unicinctus. Next base: position 31,340 of record JAQZBX010001183.1, on the reverse strand, counting down.
AGGAGATTTGTCTCCGAGGTGGGCTTTGGAAGTCTTTTACAGTTGGAACAGATTGTCAACCTTTGACATACACATTCTGTGCGCTGCGTCTGATGGACTTTCCATGTATCAGGGAGCCTGGCCATTTGGGTTCCAGTTATAGCTGGGGGCATTTTGTTTGCTCATTTGTTGGTGATCTTTTTTAATTAAGAGCTCCAATTTAGCATAATCTTTACTGAAAGAGGTATAGTGAGATCTCAGAACAGGATTGTGTCAAACAATATTCCAGAAGGCTTTTCTTTGGGAGATTTGAGTTTCAAAGTAGGTAACATTTCTCTTTTCTTCACACAGATTTTTGGAGCGTATGCAACCCATCCTTTCAAGTTCAGTGACCACTACTATGGCACAGGCGAAACGTTTCTCTACACGTTTAGCCCTAATTTCAAGGTACCTAGATGTGGAGAAATATCCAACACCCCAATGTCCTGGTGTTGGGGGTGAGGGTGGGGCACTGGAGCAGTGGCTCTTCTGTAACCTCATCTCGACACACCCCAGCCCGGGGCCGCACTTGCTTATGGTAGCACACAAATTTTGGCAGCCCCTGCCCTGCACAATCAGGGATCCAGGGAGGGGTGCAGGTCAGGAACCAGCATCTACTGGAAAGAGCTTTCTTACTGCCAACCCCTTAGGAGCTCTTGTCTTGGGGTGGGCCACGTCCAGCAGTCAGGGGCTTCCTCATCCAGTGGGTGGTTCTCCACCACATGGAGGGCCTATCCTGATTTTCTGACTGTGCTCTTTCTCCAAATTAAAATGTCTGTTCTCTGTTTTGTGTTTCTACCCCAAGGTCTTTAAGTGGAGTGGAGAAAACTCATACTTTATCAATGGAGACATAAGTTCTTTAGAACTTGGCGGTGGAGGGTAAGGTTTTTCTTTGCTCGTTGTTAATTTACTACCTGACCTCGGTGGGTCTGTTTTGACACAGGTAACCTAAACCTTGGTGTCAGGTGATTTGAGCTAGTCCGTGTGCTTAGATTAATGAGGACAGCCACCTAACATATGACACTAAGAATCAAAGATAAAATTACTTATTTATGAGCGTAAATGAGGGACTACTGCCACTTGTCTTTTAGGAAAGATGGATCATTGAAATGAAATAAAGGACACATACCCTTTGTTTTACAAGCAGTTTAGAGTTTTGCTTGTTGGAAGCATAAAGGAAAGAAGGTGGGGCAAGGGAGGACAGAAAGCATGCCAGATAAGATTGAAATGTTTTCACATTTTTTTTGTGTTCTTTTAAACCTCTTCAGGGGACGATTTGGTTTATGGCTAGATGCTGATTTATATCACGGACGAAGCAACTCCTGCAGCACTTTCAATAATGATATCCTTTCCAAAAAGGAAGACTTCATAGTTCAGGACCTCGAGGTATGGACATTTGAGTGAAATTCAGACTGCCTTAAAACGTAACATTGACAAGATTGTGTTCCATCAGCCCTCCTAAAGCTGGCTGGAAGACAAAGCCCAAGCCCAGGCTGCCTCATCACACCATAATGCTTTCTTTCTGCCATCATCTCAGAGCATGATCACATTGCAGAAAGATTCTGAAAGGTACATGTGAAAGGCAGATGCTAAAGAAAGAAATTTCAAGTCCACACTGTTGAAAGACTTTGCATTCCCACCTCCTTCAAGTCCATCCAGTGAGGAATCTGACTGTTTATAGATGTATGAGTTGAATGCAATTTTTATTTTTGGTAACTGTGAAAAAAAAAGATACTGTTGAAATATATACATGCCTTGTGTATTTATCAGCATAATTTTCATTACCAAAATCTGCAGCATACCATTATTTGCCATGGACAAGGCTAGTCTCATTTAGAAAAACTGAATGTGCATAGCACTTAAAGGGAATATATGATTTTTTAAAATGTTTATTTATTATTTCTGGTATATTGTCTGAAATGTGTTGGCCATTTTTTTCTTCAATGTGTCAAATCCTGAAATAAAGAAATGTATAGATTTTGTGCTATGTTTTGGCAAGAGATCCATTTGATTTATATAGTTTTATATTGAATTTTTTTTGCCCTGATTCTTTAGGGTTACTGGTCTTAAGTAACATATATATAGCAAGAGAGAGAATGCATAATCCTGAATTTTTAAAACCTCATTACCAATGTTCCTTGATTTGCCTTGGCAGCACCTTTTTGGTTATTGACCCTGAACATATCTGTGTAAAGATGAATAAGCCATTTCTTGCAGCCATTAGGTGATGTTTGTAGAAATGGATAGCTTTATGAATAGACTTTGAACAACCCTGCTTCTAAGAAGAAAATGTTTTGCTTCTTATAAAATCATGTGTATTAATAACAAAAACTTTATTTTCATAGATTTTTGGCATAGTTTCCTCCAAGCTTTTACATAAACAAGCAGGCCTCTGTTTTAAAAGGAACTGAATCTTTTAATTTCTACAGTTTAAAAATTAAAAATTTTGATTTAGCCCAGTTGTCTTTGTTTCTAGGCCCCTTTATTTGGGAAAAGGCAATGCAAGGAAATACAGTCATGCCAAAATTAGAATAAAAAGAAAACTTTGTTTTGACATCAACCCATTTTGACATCATAAAATGCTCTTTTATTAAAAAAATAATAAAACGCCTTGTCAGAAACTTAACCAATATTATTGATTGCCAGATTTTGATGAAAGCCAGAGACTGCTAATGGAAAGAAATTCCAAATCATAGCCAAAGCTGAGAAGTGGTCTGTCCTAAATTTGATCCAAGTGATCTTTGCAAAGAATAAATTAATAAAAATAGTATTTGCACAGCTGTGTTAAAAAAAAATAAATTCTAAGAATATTAGCCTTAAGCTGCAGATTATTTCCTTCAGATTATTGTCTTATTTTAAACTATTCATAAAAGGGAACAAATAAACAAATTGCCAAGTGGCCTCCTGTCTGGTCAGTGATTATTCTACACCACTTACATTCCATGTAATTTTAAATGAATTCTGTCAAATCTTGTATCTGTAACCTGGGTGTGTTTTTCACCCAAGCCCTCCTATTGAGAACTCTCAGTGAGCACAGTTCTGGCAGTTTAACCATCATGTGCTCATTAAATAATGTTTTGGTGTGAGATATCAGGAATATCTCATGATGGTCACATTTGCCATTTATGCCATTTGCAACCATGTGCTATGAACAAACAGAATGGTCATTTTGCATATAGTTCACTCTTACCTAGTTTAGTCCAGGATACTCTACTTGTGAGAGCATATACAGATGTTCTCTATTTAAAACAGTATTGTTTAATCAGAAATGTGTGACCCTTCATATATGAATATTGAATATATGTAATGCAGTGCTATCCCAATATTTTCAATAAAGGAATTTATGCATTCAGTGTGATTTTATTTCCTGAGGATTCCTTAAACAGGTATTAATTGGGTGAGAGGATGATGCAACAATCCAATACTAAGCAAGGTCCAGTGCTCATGTTTTCCTTGCCGTCCTGGCAGCTCCCTCTTTATTCCCTATAGTGACTCTCCTATTCTCTCACCAGTTCATGAAAAGTGCTCCTGTTATAGTTACTAGAGACTACTCTTGGCACCATCTACCAGCTTCTTCTCTGTACTTAATCTTTCTAGCCTTTCTATGAGTAGTGACATCCTCCTTTGAATATCCCTCTCTAGATATACTTCGTAATTTCCATGAGAGACATCTTAGCCTCTGATAAACTTTTCTTGGCATCTTGTTGGTTCTTCTACAACTCCACCACCAACCGGCCACCTAACCCCTAAAGATGAAGACCCTAACCAGTCTTCATTGCTTCTCAATTCCTCAGTTCATCAGGTCCATATCAAAGGACTTGGGTGGGAAGAAGCAGCAATGCTGCATCAACTCTGGTGAAATGATTGAGATGCATCCCCATGGTACAAAGCACCAGGGATACTCTGAACTTGTGTGAGAAATATGATGGCAGTGGATTTCCCATTCCTTGATTCCTCCAGATTTAGGGGCACTTGAAACAAAACTGTCCTCATTTTGAGGAAGGCATTGAGACTCTCTCAAGCTAGAAGGGGAAGCTAAGATTCATGGCCGCCGTAGGAGGCCTAAGCTGTTTTTACCAGCATAATCAGCTGGAGCAAGGTGAGGTGGTCAAAAGCCAAGGAAAGTTTCAGAAAACTTGAGATAAGGGCAACCATACTTGCCCTTTGTGCAAATATCAGAAAGTGACTTTGACCACTTCCTTTTGCTCAAATAGGTCATATATTCTTTTTCACTCAAGAGAAGCCCTAACCTCAGAGTTTCAAATCCTCTGTGTTCCCCCCTCCTTACCCCACTATCCATAGTGAGCACCTAAAAGAAAGTGTCTCTTTACTGCGAAAATCAGGCTTCACTATTCACAACAAAATAAGAAGAATTCTCTTCTATCTCAAATCTCTAATAATAAAAATTAAAACTAGGGGAGTAGATGGAGCTTAAGTGGTTGACTGCCTGCTTCCCATGTACGACTCATGTATGAAGTCCCAAGTTTGATCCCTGGTACCTCTTAAAAGCAAAAACAAAACAAATAAACAAATGAAAAAACTAACTTGGGGGAGCCAGTTAGCGCACTGTTTCCTACATACAAGGTCCCAGGTTCAATCCCTGGCCTCAGAACTTCAAAAAAAAAAACAAAAAAAAAAAACCTAGACAAGTCTCCCTAAGTGTGGTCAATCACGCCACCAAAAAGGTGTTTCTTGGTAGATTATCTCTGGGGACCTTTTGTTTATCTTCTAGATAAGTGTGGTCCAATAGAACTTTCTGTAATGATGAAAATGTTCCATGAATTCATCACTGTTCTTTATGGTCGGCACTAGCCACCTGTGGCTGTTGAGTACTTGAACTGTGGCTTGGGTGACTGAGGAACTGAATTTTAATCTAATTTTTTTTTAACTAAGACTTTGTAACAAAGACCATTTTAATATAACAGAACCAAATGTAAGCTCTCCATATAAAAATTCATGTGCTAGAATTGAAAGGGTGTCTTCATATCAGAAAATTAAAAAGTGGAAATTAATAAACATGGAAATACAGTAATGGTAAATTCCAAATTTCTAACTTTATAAGATGTCTGCCCTGTATGAACTTCCTTTTGCACAAAAAGGGAAATGATGTCAGTGAAGATTTTCTTACCTTGCTTACAATCGCAGGAGGAGCTCTCCTCTGAGTGAGGTCTCAGAGGCAGGCATCGTAAGGGAGAAGGGACACTGAAAGCTTCCCTTGTCTGCCATTCACAGGATCTCCTCACAGTGCGATGTCTCACATATTGCCTAAGTTGGGCAGAAGACTTCTAGATGTCCCCACCTTCCTTACAAGCACATGGTTACTCTCGAGGATGACTTCTCACATGTTCATCAGGGGTAATCAGCAAAAGCTTTCCCACATTGAAAGGATGGGGGGAAAGCAAAAACTTGCCCACATTCCTTGCACTTACATGGTTTCTCTCCCATGTATCTTCTTTCAGGTTTTCAAAAAGATGAAGGACAACTGAAAGCTTCGAACATTACTTACATTTTTTTTTTCCCCCTCCAGTGTACCTTCTTATGTCTTCAAAAGGCTGAGAGGCAATAATAAAGCTTCTCTCTATGGTGGGCTCATATAGTTACTGAAGTCTAAGGAATAGTTATAGGCTTTCCCACATTCTTTACATTCATAGGCTTCTGTGAATTTTTTTTTTTTCAGTGAAAATTGAGGACTGCCTAAGGATTTTCCTCATTCTTTACATTAATAAGGCTTCTCACCAGTATGAGTTGTGTAAAGCTCAGTGAGGAATGAGGAACTACTAAGGGCTTTCTCACATTTCTTGCACTCATAAGGTTTTGCTCCACTATGGCATCTTTTGTGTCCCAGAGGGAAGACGAAATAACAAAGGCTTTCCTACAATCGTTGCATTTAAAAGGCTCCTCTCCTCTATGACTTTTTATACGGTCACTGGAGGATGAGGAATGCCTAAAGGCTCTCCCAGGTTCCTTATGGTCATAACGCTTATCTCCACTGTGACAGTTTGAAGCTGGGTGGACCCCAGAAGATCATGTCCTTAGAGCTAATTCATTCCTGTGCATATAATATTGTAAATGGGAACTTTTGGTTAAATTGCTTCAGTTAAGGGCCTTTGGTTAGATTGCTACCCAGGGTGGGTCTTAGTCCTCTTACTGGAGTCCTTTATGAATGGGAAATCATGTAGAGCCTCAGAGAGAGAAATGCCCAGAAGCTGAGATAGAAGGCCTTGGAAGCCAGGAGCTGAAACCAACAGAAGCTGAGAGCCACTGAAGCCAGAAGCTGAATGAAACACGTCCCAGAGGAGAAGGGAGAGATGAGTCAATGCTGCCATGTGCCTGATGGCCCACAGCTGCAGCTTGGAAAGAAAGCATCTCCTAATGGTGCCTTGGTTTAGACACTTTGACAGCCTCGGAACTGTAAGCTTTTACCCTAATAAATCCAACCCATTTCTGGTATATTGTCTTGGCAGCCTTTCGCAAACCAAAACATCCACTATGAATTTTTTATGTTAAGTGAAGGTAAAGATTTTGCCACATTCTTTACTTTCAATAATATGACCTTTCACATGTGTCCAAAAGAATGAGGGACAACCAAAGGATTCTCTACATTCCTTACATTAATAGGTTTCTCTCCAGTGAGTGTTGTCATGTCATTTTTTTTTTTTTGTCACATGTCTTTTAAGAGATGCACAACAACTGAAGCCTTTCTCACATTCCCTGCATTTATAGGGTTTTTCTCCAGTAAACATTCACACACAATTGCTTAGGTAAGAGGGACAACTGCAGGCTTCTTCACATTCCTTACATGGATAAGGTTTACATCCAGTGTGAAATTCTCGTGTGGTACTTAAGTACTTAAGTGATGAACGATCCATGAAGGCTTTTCCACTATCATGGAATTCCTAAGATTTTATTCCAGTAGAAGTTCTAAACACAGTAAAATTTGGGATCTGGCTGAAGATTTTTCCACATTGATTACCTTTATCACTTTCACAGAGGCTGTCAACCATAGGCCTTCTCACACATCTCTCCTGGTTGTGTGGCTCCTCAATGTCATGGAAATGGAAGACTTCTCCTAACAGAGGGCCAGGAGCCCTTCTTCATGGATTGTACTGTTACATGTTCATTCAATAAGTGTTCTCCATTATTATCCTGTTGAGGAACTATTGTGGCCAGGTTCCTGAAGTTTTCCACCATCACATATTTGTAGAGTTTCCTCTGACAAGATCCAGCAAAGCCAAGTCTTCTTGGGTAAAGTCCACGGCCACATCCTCAAAGACCACTGAGTCCATTTCCCATCTCCAGCTTCTGGAAGTCCAAGTGTCCTCTCTATAGCCCCAGAAGCCAGTTGAGGTAAGAGGGATAGAGTGAAAGCAGGGCCAGAAGATGCAGTTAGGAAGCAGATGAATGTTTGGTCCACACAGCCAGTCAGAGCAGCTGAAATCCTTACTCAGGATTGCATGGATGGGCAAGGTGGATGCCCTCGGTCTCTAGCTCCCTAGACTGGACCAGTTCTCCCTGTGCCACACCTGGAACCTGTTAACACACCAGCAGACCCAGGCCCATCGTGTCTACCTGGCCACACTGGCGAGTGAGGGCGAAGCAGCCCAGGACTGTTGGGAGGTGCTACAGTGGGCCAGACCAGGCCAACAGAAGAATGGCGGAGGTGGTAGAGGTCCCAGGCTCCGGGTGTGGATGGGAAGTGACAGGTGCAGCCCAGCGAAGCAGCCAGGATTGTACAGGGAACCAGAGGCATGCCCTTTCACTGCACTAGGTCCTTCCAGTCTTGCATGCAATTCTTGAGAGGCCAATATATTTAATTTTAATTCATTTTAATGTAAATAGCCACAGGTAGCTAGTGGCTACCATTTTAAACAGAACCACTCTAGATCAAGATGCTAGTGCATCTTTAATCAATATTTAAATCATTGATTAACTCAGACTGTTACGCTCTCAGCAGAAGAGAACTTTTGGTTTCAAGCACTTTGTTGTGTCTCCGGGATCTCCACACAACTCAGTACCGCCTAAGGTAATAGTGTGCCTCTCCCTGTATACATGGCTAGCTACTAAAGTGACTTGAAAGCAGAGATCCCTGAAGTCTTTCTATACTAAAAACTTGGACCTCTGTAGGATTACTGATGCCCATCCCTACTCAAAGTTAATAATGGGAGAGCCTAGTGCCCAGGCCTTTTCTCACATAAAGCTTTCCTGGCTTGGCCGTCAGCACAGGTTTTATTCCTGTACTGCATGCTCTACTGCTCCAGGCAGTCCTGCTATACCCCCCACCTGGCTTCCATCCACCAACCACAGTGGACCCCAGGAAAGAAAAATAACCCCTTTCTACAACAGAATTGTATATTCAGCCTTAGAAAAATCAGGAATAATGAAAACAAGAATGCCTGAGGTAGTTCTATTCAGTGACCAATCAGTCTTCCCAAGTTTTCCAGCTGTTAGAGCAAAGGGCAATCAGAAGCCATTAAAGAGAGACCATTAGACAGTGTGGACAGACAAGTGTCCCACTTACTCAACACCAAAGGCCCATCATTTGATCAATTACTCCACTTCTAGGGTCACCAAAAGTAACCTTGATCTAGCTTGAGATATCCCTCAAGGAAAATGCTAAATAAGAAACACAGCAAATTTGGATGATAAAGTATGTCTTCTCATGTCTCTGCAACTAAAAAATTCTCCTTACCCTGTCACCATTTTGAAAACATTGAGATTCAGCCACTCAGTTCAATCTTCAATTTCCCAAGCAGTCTTGTGCTTGACCTCACTCTCCACTGGCTGATGGACCAGCTATATTTTACCTAACAGCTAACAAGGATCGGCCCTTTCATCTTTGAAGGTTCCACTTAAAAATAAGAATATGTCTACAAAGATATGCTGTGTTGAGTATTGAGTTGATTTTGAGAGCTGTTCAAAGGCCCCATTATTACTCCACACCCAACAAGGCCCAGTTTTGTTCTCTTGTAGAATCTTGCTTCCCTATTAAATTCCCCAAAGAGCCAGAGAAGTGACTAGGTTTGACATGGGTGTGTCTAGAAAGAGTTGGGGGTTTATGGCATGGGTGTCTTTCAGCAGGTCATATGATCAGATCGCCTAGCTAGAGCTCAGAACTTCTAAAGACTTCTAAAGGCAGCAAAGCATAGTGGTCAATGGCATGGACTCTGGAGCTTACTAGCTGAGTGACCTTAGATAAGTTATTTACCTTCTCTGTGCCTCAGTTTCCTTTTATGTAATATGGGGGCAATAATAACTACCTCATGATGATTAAATCACTTAAAATAATGCCTAACAATGTAAGCACTGGACATTTGTTGAATAAAATAATGCCTTCTAATGAAGGAATCATCTAATGAAATTCCATTTACAAAGGAAAATTCGTTTTCTAAGATATCATCTGTTTCACAATTATAAGATATTAGGTTTGGTTATAGGTTCTTTGGATGGTAGGATATAACACAAAGACACTCAGATAAAAGGCAGAATCTTTATTACTTACAACTCCAAATGAGAGAAGGCTGCCGTAAAGGGCCACTGTGGTGGGGAGGGGGGACACCTGGGGACAGGGTTGAATTATGTACCCCAAGAAACACATGTTCTTAATCTGCATTCTTGTGGGTGTGAACCCATTGTAAAAGCACTTCTTGAAGATGCTCTTTTTTACTTACGGTGTGGCCCAACTAAATGAAGGAGGGTCTTAATCAGATCACTTATAAGGGATTATAAGTGGAGAAAATACACAGAGAGAGAGAGAGAGAGAGAGAGAGAGAGAGAGCGAGAGAGAGCGTGCCACAGGAAGGAGCCAGAAGCCAGCAGTCAATGGGAACCTGGAAGAGAAAGGAGAGGACATCACCTGGAGATAGAAAAGCCAAGGAACTGAAGGATTCCTCCAAAACTGTGAGAAGACAAATTCCCATTGTTCAAGCCAAACTATTGTGTGGTGTTTGTCACAACAGCCTAGAAACTAAGACACAGGGTAACAGCAACCTGGAGCTGTAGAAGGCTAAGTTTAAGGAAGCAAGGTGGGCTTAGCTGGGTTTCAGGAGCTCCTTGTGGATTGGCTAATCTGAATAATTTTGCCATCTCGGGGCAGAGGGGCTCTTCCTAGTTGTTTGGTATCTGGCCCCAGGCTGATTAGTGCAGGTGCATGTGAGAGGGAAATGGCTGGTGTAGGAATTGAACTGCTCAAGAGGAAAATTTGACAGGCCTTTAGCCAAGGGCCTCAAAACTGAGTCAAAAAGAAAAACAAACAAAAAAACCGCGTCAAGGCAGCATTTCAAAGAAACTATATTACATCAACTTATTTAGTTCTGAAAATTATTTTTAGATATGTGCAGTTGTGCTCATTTGCTTTTTAGATATTTTAAACTAAGGTTTCATTTCTCTCTCTTTTTAATTATAAAAGAGAATTATAAATGTTCATGATAAATCTCAAACAGTACAGAAGGGAATTAGGTAAAAGGCAATCATTTCCTCCCTACTTTCCCAGAGGTAACAACCACAAAAGTTCCTTATCTTTCCTTCTATAGCTTAACTTTTTTGTCTTTTTATTTATTTATTTAAGGTTTTCTTTTTATATGGTGGTAAAATACCTGTTTAATATAAACCGAAGCATACTGTATACACTTTTCTTCAATTTGTCTTTTTAAATTTAACAATATAAGGTCAATAACATTTTATATCAGTATATACAGACTTACCTCATTCTTCATTGAAAGTCTAGCATTATTTAACCAGTTCCTCAATGACATACTTTTTTTTTTTGCTGTTACAAAAACAATTCTTAGTGAACATCCATGTTTATATAACTTTGTACATTTATGAATTGTATATTGGTAGGATCATTTTTAGCAGTGAGTGAAAGAGTATGTGCATTTGTAATTTTAAAAGATACTATTAGTTATTCTTCCATAAAGGTTATACTAATTTACACCAACTGTGTATGAGTGTGCTGGTTACCTCACACCTTCACCAGTACCAGTTACTGTACTTAAAATTTTTTATAAATCTTTGCCAAAATGGTATCTTTTTCCAATTTTCATTTTTTAATCATGAATAAGGTTGAACACCTTTCCACACGTAACAGCTATTTATAAGTCATTTTCTCTGAATCATCTGTCCTTGTACATTTTCCTAATGAGTTAGTTATCTTTTCTTACTTGTTTGTAAATGCTCTTTGTACATTCACAAAATTAATCCTTTGTCATATATATATTGCAAATAGTTTGCTCAGTTTGTACTTTTAAAATACAGGATTTTTCATACAAAGGAGTATTTAAATTATTACGAATTTGTTGCCACACAAATCAATAAGATTCATAATTGATAAGATTGTGCCCTTTATGATTTCTGGATCATATTTTTTTAGATCAAGTCAAATTTCTTAAGCAAGCTTTTCACTTCCTACTTTAATACCTCTCAAAAGTATATATTAACACCATCCTCCACCTTATCTTAAATGCAATCTCTTGTTTATTCTATGCCAAATCATACCTCCATTCATCCTTCAGAACATTTAGGAAAGACTTCCTTCACGATTAGTTTCACTGTGCATTGGTCTCAGGTCATCCCCTTAATACATGTCAACATCGTCAGGAAAGGTCCGAGGACAAGAGCTAAATGTTCACCTTAAGTAACAACCTCCGGTAAATAAGCTAGGACTCTAGGAAAGTTGATGGAGACTTCTGCCCAGATCTCCAAAACTCCATTCAGTACCTTGCTGAGGAAGAATTTATATACTAACATTAATAACGGTGATGAAGTGGAGGAGGCAGAGAAGGTACAAGTAACATGTAGGAAGCATGACTCTCTACCCTCTATATGCATTGTCTTATTTGATCCTCAAAATGAGGACAGTACAATTATTACCTCTGGTTCAGACATGAGAAGATTGAGTGTTCAGGAGGTTAGGCTACTTGCCTGGGGTCCCAGAACTAATGAGGGTTAGAGCCAGGATGTCTTCAGTTATGACTGACCCCAGAACCAAGCTCTTAACCACAACAGTACACTGGCACCATCACATGTCAACATCTGACCACATGGCTCCCCACACTCTGCTCGACCACCTTAGGTACCAAGAGCCACAGTCCTCCATTCACAGTCCTCAGCTTCTCGAAAGCTGAGAGCTACTCGATGCCTGAGACCACTCTGATTCATCCATCTATCCACCATGCCTAGCAGGGCACATGACACCTAGAAGACACCCAATAAATGGTTGTTGAATGTAACAGAAAATGTGGTGCACAAAACTGAAGGAAATGATCCCCAGAGAAATTCACAGGTTTGCACAATATTCCACAGCAGGCAGCAGGGTTGGGACTAAAGCATGTTTTGGATTCCTTGCTTTCCTCCGTTCCCCCTACATACGCCAAACTGCAAGTTTACCTGTATTTCTTGAGATGGACTTGTATGATGCAGGAAGGAATGACCCTCTGTAGCTGCTCATTCTTTTCCCTTTGCTCTTAGGGATTGTGCAAGTAAAAGGAAACTGGGAAGAGATTTCTGGGATCTGCTTGTGCTTGGGAGAAGAGTTCCTTCATTTCAGCTCTCTGTGTTATCGGCATTCTGAAAAAAAATGCAGACTAAAAAGCAGATCCAGGGCCTCAGGGCTGTAGGGTGTTGGCAGTGAGTCACAAACTGGGTTTCCAAAAGGGAAAAGGTAAAAAAAATGGTTCAGAAAACTGTTTAAACGAAGACCAAATTAGGACTGATTTTGCACTTAGGTGATGGGGGTGGGGGTGGGGGGGAGTGTAAATGCATGTGATAAACTGGGTTCTTCAGCCCTAACTCTTTGTGTTAATTTAAGAAGGAAGAATTATCAGGTGGAAAAGTCAAGAAGGATATTTTATAAAGAACGTATTTCATAAATCAGATAACATATTCACAGTATTTAGTACCGTTTCTGGTACCATGTTAGCACGCAGTAATTGTTACGTAGATCCTGACCTCCATTTAACAGCACAACTGACTTCAACTCTATGCTTCCGTTTCCTCATTTGTAACATGAGAACAATAGAGCTACCCCAAATAGATGTATGAGGAATTAACAGGTTAATGCATGTAAAGTGTTTAGAAAAGTGCCTAGAAATAGGTGCGGCTTGTTACTATTACTGTTATTCCCTTCCCCAGTAAGACTGAATTTTTTTCTAACTTCTCCTGCTTCTGACAGAACATTTTATTAGGTTATTTTTTTTTTTTCCAATGTGCTGAGTTCTACTGCGTTAAAATAGAGATCCTCTAGGAGTTCTCAGCATGTATTTCACTCTCGATTATCTATCCTATTCAGTCACTGGCTTTTCAAGCAGAACCCCCGGTGGGAGTGATGGTCAAAGGCATCCTTGCGGGCATAGATGAGGATAGAATGGTTCTTCCTCCTCCCTCCAAGCTGGTTTTGAAAAAAATAAGAATTGAGTAGAAGAGAGAAGGTAGAGAAGAAAAGGCTTCAGAGTCCCAGAGGCCCCAAGACTGGTCCTGCCACACTGGGGCTGCATGCCTGACACAGGAATACCTGCTTCACGCGGTTGTTGTGAGAAAGAAAAGAGGGTGTGTTTCTATCGTGTTGGCACAGGGGCCCCACTCAGTCAAGCCCCTGCTTTTAAGGCTAATTGCCAGTCTCCAGCAGCTTCCCAGGGGCCTAAGTCCACATTCCACACTCCACAGACCCCTCCAGCCACATCCCAATTTTTACTTCACAGGAGAGGTGCCTAGGGTGGAAGAGGACCAGAGAGCAAAAGAAGCAAAGAGAAGACAGTGAACAAGAGGACAATCTGATTCCACACTTGTCTCAAAACATCAGTTCAGCAAGTTGTAGATTTCAAGCTGGACTTTTAAAGATGGTCTAGTTCAACTTCCTCATTTGATGAATGAAGCCCTGAAGTCCAGAGGGATTGAAAGAATCTTATCAGAGCTAAATCTAGAATTTGAGATCCCACATTTGAAAGCTAAGTTCATTTGTGGCCACAAGTTGTGGCAATGATTATTTCTGAAAAGCAATGCTCAATCCAATGATTTTTTGAATGTGTCCCTCAATGCTATACAAATTTAGATTAAAATAAAAAAACATAGCACTTCAAACCTTTTTAGGCATTTCATGTAAACTTTGTGGTATCTGGAGCCCTTTCCTGCTCAATGAGCTCTTGACCTTGGATAGGAATCTGTTAGGGAAGCAACCTAATTTGGTGGTATTCAGCCTCGAGTACTGGAGTTCCGTTCTGTGTGACATGAGTAAGCACCTTGCCTTCTCTGAGTCTCAATTTTCTCAGCTTTAGAATGAATGAGTTAAACAAGGTGGCCTCTGAAGTTCCTTTCAGCTCTAACAATCCAATCTGGCTGGTGGTTAATTAATTTGCATGGTAAATATTTTAGTTTCCTAGGGTGCTTAAGCAAATATCTTGAAATTGTTTGGCTTAAACAATGGGAATTTATTTGCTCAGGGTTTTGAGGCTAGGAAAATGTCCAAATCAAGGCATCCTCAAGGCAATGCTTTCTTCCCAAAGACTGGTTGTCCGCCATCCTTGAATCCTCTGCCACATGGCAAGGCACATGGTGGCATCTCCTGGTCTTTCCCTTCTCTTCTGGGTTTCCTTGGTTTCAGACTCTTGCTTCCACGGCTTTCTCTCTCTCTGTCTGAATTTCATTCTCTTATAAAGGACTCCAGTAATAGGACTAAGACCCATCCTGACTGAGGTGGGCCAGCTCATCAAAACTGAACTAGCCTCATCAAAAGTTCTCAGTTACAATGGGTTCATACCCACAGGAATAGATTAGATTTAAGGACATGTTTTTCTGGGATACACACAGCTTGAAACCACCACAGAAAGGTGAATAGTGTGTGTGCAATATTTCATAACAAATTTTATAACATGGCAGGGAAGCAATGGGAATGAGCACTCATCCCTTTAATATTTCCTGAATATCAGTTCTAGGCCAGGCCCAGTATTCTCCTTTGGCTGTATTAAGATTAAAACCTTACAGCCTATGCCATCAGGGAGTTCACACACTTCTATGGGAGCAAGACACATAAACACCCAATTACAATTCAGTGCAATGAGTCTCTAATAGAGGCACATATAAAACTCCGGGAGCATGGAGGAGGAAGAACGTAACTCTTCCAGTGGTAAAGGGCAGTGAGGAAAAGCCTCAGAGAGAAAGAAGCAATAGAGTTGAAGGACAAAGGGGAGATCTCCAGATGGAAAAAGCAGGCAGTACATTCTAGGATGCAGGAAGGGTAGTGGCCAAGACCCAGTGGTGGACAATTTAATGTTGTCTTTAGAAAACTGCAAGCCCTCAGCCTGCCTGGGGTCTAGTGGTGGGGATGTGGTTAGAGGCGCTGACGGCACCTCTTAGTCAGGGCCTTATGGACCAAACCAAGGGGTTTGTAGGAGACCCAGTCTATTGCACTAGTTGACCTTGGGCTCTGGAGCCAGACAATGGGGACTTTGGGCAAGTTACTTAACTTCAATTTCCTCTTCTGTAAAATGGCATTAACATGGTATCTAAGTGATGACTGTTACTTAGGTTTAAGAATGTTAGTAAAATAAGGCACTTAGTAGAGTGCCTGGCACATAAGAGCTCAATACATGTTACCTATGATGTTTATTATCTGCTGACTGATGGGGAGCTATTGAAAGATTTATGGAGAGTGGCAGGACATGATCGCACTTGTGTTTTCCTAAGGAGGTGAGACTGAGAGCAGACGGTAGTGAAGTAGTGAAGATCCTTATAGTTGGTAGCTACAGGGTGGGGGTGGAGTGGACGAATATGGGAAAGATTTGGGAGTTTGGGTCAGTAGGACTTGACACTGATTGCATATGGGAAGAAGGCAGGGAAGAATTCCAGGGTCCAATCACCCCCCTTAGGGTTTCTGGCTGGGGCAACTGAGCAATCACAGTGTCGTTCACCAACTTGCAGAAGCTTCTCAGCCAGACCAACAAATGAAAAGAGAATACATGGTGATTCCCAAACCTAGGGTCAGGAAGTGTGATTGGGTGTTAGAAGGGACAGGAGTCAGAAATGGGGGCATTTGGACTCTTTTCCATGCTCTTCACAGCGACTACCTCTCTGATGTGTTTCTTTCTGTCTTCTCAAGACCAGCTTTCTGCATGTGAAGCATGGCCTTCCACCCTGCTTTGTATCATTTCCCCGAGGCACGTGCTGCACTTGCCAGGGGCCAGTTGTGGCTGTAGGCACAGGTTTGCATTGCCCACTGTCAGTCAGCAGGGTCGGTGGGCACAGATGATCTGAAAAGTGGGCCTGGCCAGGTTCTCTAAAACCAGCTGTGACCATGAAGAGGAAATGACATTTCTGATCCTTTTTTCACTTGTGTGCATTCCTGAACAATATATAATTTTGTCATGTTTGAGTTTGTCCATTATGAAAGTGTCATATTGTGTATACTTACTTGTTCAGGACATGCTTTCCCCCCTTCAATATTGTTTCTAAGACTTGTCCATGTTGCTGTAGCTGCTATATTTCGTTTATCCATTCCCCCGTCCGTGGACAGAGTTGCTTCCGGGGTTTTGATGGTATCATCACTGATGCTCTGACTATTCTAGTTCAGGAGGCCCATGTGAAACCGGGTCAGTGGGATGGGAATGTTTGACTTGACAAGGTAATGCCACATTGTTTTGCAGGGGGATCGCAGCATTCACACGCTGGAGGACCCACTCCAACACGTGATATTCTCAGACGCCGTTTTTGCCAATCTCAAGGGTGTATGATGTTATCTCATTGTGGTTTTAATTTACATTTCCTGGATTACTGAGGATAAGCATGTTTCAATATGTTTCTTCAAAAAAAAATTTTTTTTTGAGGTACTGGGGCTGGGGATTGAACCTGGGACCTCGTATGTAGGAAACCGGTGCTCAAACACTGAGCCACAGCAGCTCCCCTGAGTTGTTTTTTTTTTTCAGTTTGTTTACTTGTTTTTTTTGTTTGTTTTTGTTTTTAGGAGGCACTGGGAACCAAACCCGGGACCTCCCATGTGGGAAGCAGGAGCTCAACCGCTTGAGCTACATCCGCTCCCCATCTTCACATTCATGTTTTCCTTTGGTGAGATGCCTCTTCATGTCTTCACATGAAATCCTTGCTGTTCCTGGCATAAGAATAATGGACATTAGTCATTCTGTTAATGCTATCCATTGCTGTTGAGGGGGAAAAATTACAACATAATGATATCAGAGGGTCTCAGGCCCTACAGAGGTATTTTTCTCAAGAGTCTCCCTTCTACTGGCAATATCTAGAGAAAGGGGTGGAATCAAAGAAGGATATTTGGTTGGTTGGTTGGTTTTGCTTTGCTTTGCTTTGCTTTGCACATGTGGATGTATATGGCACTTAATAATTTGGTTAATGGATTTAAGAGGTAGCATCAAGCAATTCAGTGGTAATAACAGTAAAAATTTGTTGCGCTCTTATGTGCTACGCACTATTCTGTGCACTTGATATATGTTATCTCAATTAATCTTCATAACACGACGATCGCAGGATACATACTATTTATTAATGTTATATTCCAAATGAGGATCCAGATGAGGAAACGGGTGTCCTGAAAAAATTAAGCAACTCGTCCAAGGTGGAGTCACTTTTAAATGGTAGAAATGGGTTTCAAACTCAGGGCATCTGGCTTCCCAGCCCATGCCTTTAACCACCAGATTCACCACAGGAAACAGTGAGTTAGTGGGGAGTGTAGCAGAAAGACTGAGGGAAGGCATGGGGGGCCAGAAGCAATTCAGGGAATTGCTGGGCCTTTGGAGTCTAAGGTGGTGGGTAGCGAAGAAAGGGAAGACGGGAGGATGGCTGAAAAAGCTGACGAGGGAAAGATCCAGACCAGCAATGACCAAGAGGCCAGGAGCATGTGAACACTGCTGCAACAGGTGACTGCAGCGCTGTGGAGAGGCGTGAAGTTCAGGTTTTCAGAGATTCTGGGTGGACGTGATTTAAGGCTTTGCACAGGAATGTTAAAGTGGAATGAAGGCAAAGGGTGTTGGAATCCAGGTGTTTGAGCAGTTTTGAATCAGGGACATTGAAGTTGCCTGAGATAATGCCAGGAATTTGGCAGCATTTGTGAGCCAGGTGCCAAAGCTCTCAGTGAATCCAGGGGAATGACCTCGAAGCCAGTAGATGATGGCGATTATGCTTGTTCCCATGGCATGAGATATGAAAGGGGTGGGGAATGGAATTACCTGGAACTGGCAGTTAGAAGTTATGAGAATGCCAACACTACCTTTTCGCCAAATCTCAGTGCCTTGGGAGATGTCAGAACAAGAAGTTTTTGCTTGTCGAGGCCCATGGGAAATGATGTCCTTGGGGCACAGCCAGGTTTCAGTTAAGGCAAGGAGGTAGAGGCATTGTGCTGTGAGGAGGATGCGGTTATAGATAAGAGGCTTTACACTGAAATTGTGGTTTTTATAGAGAAGAGAGTATCAAAGGAGGTCAGCAGTGGTCTAAAGATTGGGGAAAAGAAGCATAGGGCAGTTTGGGTATGAGTAAAGAGAGACATTTTCACTTTCAGGGTAACTAATAAGAACAAGGACATGTGGTATAGATGAGATTTACTGGCCTTGAGATTATGAAGGAATGTAAGCGTGTGAGAATGCCGACATTAATTTCCAGGTGTTAGCCGTGTGCTGACTTGCGTGGCAGCTGTTTCCCATTGCTTATAGAACGGGTCACAAGACCACCCCTCTATCATCCACCAGATAAAAGTCCCTGAGCAGGCTGCTTCATCTTCTTATGTCCTATTATCTTCATGTCTAAAATAGGAGTAATCATGTCTACTTCTCCATGTTGTCATGCGAATCAAATTAATTTATGTATATGCAAGTGCCGTAGAAAAAACATAAAATGCAGGACAAGGAGATCAGTATTATGGTGTTGGTCACATCAAACTTTGTTCATGCTGAATTCTTTATCAGAAATGCAAAGTCCAAGTGTAACTTTGTTCCTGATTAAAAAACAAACAAACAAACAGGATTATTTTCAATGATTTGCTTAAGGACATGGCTTTCAGGAAAGCATTATGGAAAAAAGGCAGAAGTGTTTGTATTACGTTCCATAGAAAGTGAACAAAACAATTTCTCAGAGAACCCAAAGGGATGGAGAAGTACTTAGGAGAAGAAGGGATTTTTTTTTTCTTTTGTCATCCTCTCCATTACAGAAGATTTACACAGTTTCCACTTAAGAACAGCAGGTTAGGACTTCCCTTAAAGTTCTTTAGCAAAGCTCAAACAGCCACAGATTGGCACTTTGGGCCGCCTGCCAGTATTTGTTTAGCAAGAGCTCTAAGTAACGCAATTTAATGATCAGAAACTGGAAATTTTTCTCTTTTCCATACACAAGTACTCCTCCCTCCCCTTCCCTTGCCAAGACATTTCACTCATTCCAACAGATGAAGACCAATATACACGCAATATTTAGTCCCAGGCAACAGCCACTTTAGCGTTAACTATTTCCTTTTTCATTCCTTTGTTTTTCTTAATGAGGGAGAAATGTGTTCCTGCTTGTTTTCCTTTTGCCTTCCCAAAAATCTCATGTTCTTGAGACACTGTCTTGTGAAATATCAAAAAATTCCCATTCATGTTCAGGAAATTTCTATTTAGGCTGTGGAAAAGGGGGCACCTATTGCCAAAAATTTACTTTAATCAAATTAGGACACATCCACCAACACACTTTCTTACACCCTCACTGTAAAATGGAAAGAAACACTACTTTGTATCAGGCATACAGTCAGAGAAGCTCAATAGTTCATCTCTGCTGGAAATTCCCAGAAATGAAGTTTAAATGGAATCCTAGATTTTAAAAAAAAATCTGTTATGACAAAAGTAATATATTTTCATTGTTGAAAAAGGTAAAATATATAGATAAACAAAAAAGAAGGAATAACATTGAGTTACAAATTATCCATCCAGTGATCACACTGCTAATCACACAGAAATTTTCTTAGAAATCCATATGTATATTAAATAAATGTGAATCATACTAGATATACGATCTTATTTTTTTTTTTTAAAGATTTATTTATTTTCTTGATCCGTTTTAAACCCCCCCTTCCCCATTTGCTGTTTTGTGTCCATTCGCTGGGCAATTCTCTGTGTCTGTTTCATCTCTTGTCATCCTCCTCCTCCAGTCTTCACCAGGATTCGATCCTGAAGACCTCTGATGTAGGAGAGAGGTGTTCTAGCTATCTGCACCACCTCAGCTCCTGGGAGCTTTTGGAGCATCTTGTCTTGTCTCTCTCCTTTTACATCATCATCTTGCTGCATGGCTGCCGGGGCCTGGCGGCTCACCGGCACACAGAGCCTGGCAGCCCATGCGCCTTCTATATATATATTTTTATTTTACCGGGAGGTCCCGGGGATCGAACCCAGGTCCCTCCATATGGCAGACGGACGCCCAACCATTTGAGCCACATCCACCCCCCGACACACTATCTTATAACCCATGAATATATGCATGAGACAATGTACTATGGGGTAAGAGGATAGGCTCTAGGCAGACTGGTTTTGGATCCCAGCTCTGTTGCTAATTAATGAGGTGACATTGGGCAAGTTATTTAATCACTTTGCTGATGGGAATGGAGGTTTTGAGCAGAGGAATGACAGGACTTAGAGCTGGAAGGCTCAGGATGCCATCAGCCAAGATCAGAAATCTGTGAATAAAAGAGGTTTGTAGCAGGAAAATCAGTAGTTCAATCTATCGGGCACCCAAGTGGAAACATCAAGTAGGTAGCTGAATTTTTGATTTTGGGAGAAAGGTGAGAATGGAGTTAGATATCTAAAGCCACAAAACTGGGTGAGATCACCAAGGGAGTAAATGTAGACAGAGAAGACCAAGAGCAGAGCCCTGGGTACTCTACCACTAAGAGTCTAGGGAGGCGATACAAAGGGAATGGAAAACGAGCTTAGGAGGGAGGAAGAAAACCAAGAGGGGGCAGCGACTTGGAAACCAAATGAAGAAGAAGCATTAAGGAAGGAGGGAATGATATAATATGCCAAATGCTGCTGATAGTTCAGGTAAGGCAAGGACTGAGAATTGACCATTGAATATGGCGATGTGGAGGTCTTTCGTGACACAGGTAAGAACAATTTGGGTAGAGTGGTGGGGATGAAAGCTTGAAAGAAAAGTGATGTCTTAGTTTGCCAGAGCTGCTATGAAAAATCCCACACAATGGCTTGGCTCAAGCAACAAATATTTATTGACCCGTGGTTTTGAAGGCTTGAAGTCCAAAATCGAGATGTCGGCAAGACCTTGCTTTCTCCTGGAGTCAGTGGCATCTGGTGACTATAGTCCTTTATCACATGGTAATGTCTCTCTCTTCTCTGACTTCTTTTGACTCTGGACCCTTCTGGTTTCGGCTCCTACTGACTTCATCCGAATTTTGGCTCTTTATAAGGCCTCCAGTCATATGGATTAAGACCCACCGATTCAATTTGGCTGCACATTAACTAGTAACATCTTCAAAAGCTAAAGCTCCTATTTACAAATGTGTTCAGATCCACAGGACTGTGGATTAAGACTTGAACAGGTCTTTTGAGGGGTACATGATTCAATCCCCAACGAGTGGGTTTAGGGGAGAATGGGAGGGAAGAAAATGGAGATAGATAGTATGGATATTTCTTTCGAAGAGTTTGGTTGTGAAGAGCAACAAATAAATTGGGCAGGTGCGGATGGGGAAAGCACGCTCAAAAGAAAATTTCTTTATGTATATTTTTTAAGGTGGGAGAAATTATAGCATATTCGTAGGCAGATGGCAATGATAGTAAAGAGAATGAAAATGATGATTTGAGAGATAACAGAAGGATTGTTAAAGGATTCTTTAGTGGGTAAGAGCAGATGGGAACTAGTGTATAAGTGGAAGAATTAGGTTTGATATGAACAGAGACTGTTTATCTTTGGTAAATCATGAAGGCCAAGTTTATGGGTCGTCATTTTGTAGGGAGTGCCTGGAAGTTCTTTTCTGATTGCTTCAGTTTTCTCATTATGTCCTTTTCCCTTGTTCAAGTCAGTTTCACAGGCAGCCACAGAGTCCCAGGTCACCCCCATCTCCAGCTCTCTAATACCCATAAATCGCTGCACATTGCATAACCAGTCTTCTCTCATCCTTACTCCGGAAACTCTTCCACTATGTCATCTGGAACGCAGGTTGCGTGCATCATTTCAGCTGTAGATGAGATTGCTTCTTTACCTGCACCCTGGCAAGACTGAATGCTATTATATAAAGGAATCTTTGCCAATTTGATAGTGAATAATGCTATTTCTTTGCTATTTAACCTGACCTTCTTTGATTTCTAGTAAGGCTGAAGATTTTTTTCATATATTTCACTACACTTTTTCTTTTTAATGGATTACTTTCAGAATCACTGCTTATTTTTTCTACTGAGGTTATCAACTCTGTTTTGTAAGGACTCTTCCTATTTCAGGATTATTAATTCTATGTTTTTTATGCATGTTGCAAATATTTTACACAAATTGCTATTTGTCTTTCAATCTGTTTTTTTGGCATTTATAGGTAGAAACTTAAAAATACTATGTTACTTCAATTAGTAATTTATTTATGGGTTGCATTCCACCTTAAGATGAGATAAATATTAATTAAAACATTAAACAAATCTATAACAATTCTTCAGTTTCATTTTTTTAATACTAAAATACTTCATTTTATCCCAGTGTATTTGGGTGGATGGTGTGAAGTAGAGATCTATTTTTTTTCCCCTGAAATGGTGGCCAGTTGTCATAACTCCCTTTATCAGCTAGTCCCTTCTACTAGAAGGGTCTGCTGTTCCCTTCTGTGGATACTGCACAGTTGCAGCCTCCTGATGAGAGAAGACACGCTGGGATGCTCTTGAGAAAGGATTTGGCTGTCTATAGCGTTGGGCCCCTGATCTCAAAGCAGCCCCTTAGACTCATGGCAGCTTGCCAGGAACAGCTTTTCCCTGAAGAATGATAGTGCTTAGCTGGTGTCTCAAACAGCAAATAAAATTATTTATTTGATATCAGAAAGAGAAGTTAGAACCTGCAAAAAAGAAGCTGAGCTTGAAAGCATGCTACCAGAGACACCATTAAGAAAATAGGATTTCACTCTTTGTTTTCTAATCTGTACATTCCATCCATCCATTCCTTCATGTAATTGATATTTTTCTATAGCCTGTGTGCCAGATACCAGGCTGGATGTTATGGCAAAAAAAGGCCGTGTCCCATGTACAGAGGACTTGCATTCTAATGGGAGTAGGTACATGGAACTACGGGAGCATCTAGGAAGCACAGGACTCGGGCATAGGATGTAAACAGCATGTAATAGTAGAATTATTAAACTGTGCATGAATAGAGTGATCGATGATAAAACTGAAGGAAGTTTATCAAATTTAAAATGTGATAAAGATGGAATTAGAAGTGGTGGAGAAAGGGTGAAAAGTTAGTTTACCTTCCTTGGTAATGATCAGAGGAATACATCACACATTTTATGTGCTGAGCAAATGCCAAGCATTATAAAATGAAATGTTGAGGTCGGATCATAGAGGCCACCTTGAATACCAAGCTAAGGAATGGGTACTTTTTCCTTGGGCAGGGGAATTGCTAAAAGGTTTTTGTATGAGTGACAGGAGACTCAAGAAGTGAAACTAGTAGGTTATTGAACTAGTTTAGGTGAGGCATAAGGAGGCATCAGTAGTAAATTTCTGAAATATTTTAGACTATAAACTACAGGGCTCAGCATTAACTTATGTATGAAGAATGTGAGCTTAAGAAAGGCCAATATTTTTTATCTAGCTGGTGCCATTAACAACAACCAAAAATTAAAGAAGTGTAAAGCTCAGTTTTGGACATCTTCAGCTTAGACCTAAAATTACTATGGCTGAAAAACACATACACAAAACACTACCCAGGATTTATGTTGAAAACAAGGCTCTAGAAGTTTTGTTTAATCTCTTAAAAATATGAATTTTTAAAAACAAATTCTAATATGTATCAATAAGATTGATTTGATATTAAAAACACTTTTTAAAGCTTTTATTTTTAAATGACAGTGTAACACTCTTACAGCATGCTATCCTACTCGCTTTGCAGGACTTGAAAAAGCACCGACCTTTCAGAATACTCAGCAGGCTGCATTTGGCTAAGCTTAAGGCACCCCGGGGCCGTTGCGCGCCGCGCGCCACGTTCCTACGTCTCGGTGGACGTCTTGCGTCGTTACCAAAAAGGTGCAGGGGGCCCTCGCCCGCCCCCTGGTGGCCACCGGCCACACTAACACCGCGTCGCCCTTGCTCTCCCTGCTGCCGGGATCGGCGCTTGCGTCCAGCTCTTCGCCGGGTTCAGCGCAAGGCGAGCGGTGACCCCTGGAGTTGAGACGCAGGCGGTGCGGGAGGTGGGGCGTGCGCGGGGCCCAACTGGGCCAGCGAACCCGCGGAGGCGGAGCGTGATGGCGGCGGAGCAGAGTGGCCGCGGCGTCAGGCCGGACGCCGATCAGGAAGCGGCGGCGACTGCACCACCACCGGCCCACCCGACGGAGACCTCCGGGGTCGCCGCAGAGTCACCAGAGCCCGAGGACTATGACAGCAAGTGCGTGTTCTGCCGGATCGTGCGGGGGCAGGAACCCGACACCCAACTCCTGCACTGTGAGGTGGGCGCGGGGTCCCGACAGCGCCTCAGAGCTCCCGGAGGCTGGCGGGTGGGTCTCCACTCCCTTCAGAGTTCGTGGAAGGAGATTTTTGGGTGCGCATGGGGCGGGGGTCCCGATGGACAGTGAGATCGCTGAAGGAGGGCTCCCGGGTGTGGCCGGGCTGGGGGCGAGGTTCCCACCTCCCTTCAGAGTTCCGGGTTTCCCGGGTGTAGACGCGACGTGGAAAATCCAGATGACCACTCAGGACTCCCCGAGGGAGGCCTGGCGGGTGTGGACGGGAACGTGGGAAGCTGGGGATGGACTGGCCCTCCTTTCTAGTGGGTGTCGCAGAAGCGTTAACGTCCTTCTCGCTGGGGACAGGGAGTGTCTCCACTGGTGTCTTTGCTGTTGCAAGGGGAAATCATGTAGCGAATAGTCAAGTACTTGGGCCCCTCTCTTCAGGGGCTACACGAGGGACCTGGAGGAAAATGTTTGTGACCATTGCTTTTTTTAAATGGGTTCTTTTTCTTTTCTCCTTTCTTAGAGACTGCTTTTAAATTCTGCACACTCTAATTCCAATACTGAAGATAAAACTAGTAGAAAATAGATAATAGTAATTATGAAAAGCTTTGTTTTTTAGATTGCCTGAAAATAGTCTGGGGTAGTGGGTCTGAGATCACACTATTACTTAATAACCTTTGATTTCCAATGAAGAATACATTTCCTAAAAGTGTTACCAGTTGTAGCATGTGGAAATTGTCAGAGCGCTAAGACCTTGCCTAGGTATTTTAAAACAGGTATCTGGTACACACACTGTTAAATCAGTTCCACTTGTCCTTAAAGAAACAAGCTTTTGAGACAGTCACCTCCAAAGATTGCATAATCAGTGGTAACCATTCATTTATTATTAATAAATTGAATTCCTTCTAAGCATGTTGTCTAGAGATTCAGTAGTGAACAAGATAAAGGACAGCCTCAGTCTGGATTTTATATTCTAAAGAGGGAATGCGTACAGACAGAGGAGGCAGCTGCCCTGTGCCATGGCAAGCCGGTTTTGCAGTATTTTGCAAGTCTGTGGGAGAGGCATCTAATTCAGACTTGAGAGTGTTGGGGAGGGCTTTCCAGAGGAAGTGAGATCTGAAAGAAACAAGTGCAAATTGACCTGCTGAGAATGTCCCAGGTATAAAAAACCTTCAGAGGTTCAGAGGCAAGAGAGAACTTTGTGCCATTGAAGAACATAGAATCAGAAGAAATTCCATCTGATTGGAGTATAGAGTTTGAGGGAATGAGTGGGAAAGATGAGCCCAGAGAGGTAAACAAGTGCCAGACTGTGGAGGGTATTGTAATTCATGTTAAGGAATTTTATCTTTATCTGAAGAATGAAGGGAGGCCTTAAAGTGCTTTATGGGGGGTTCGGAGGAGGAGGTTGAGCAATTTGCTGTGAAAGATCTTTCAGGTACCATTGAAGAGAATAATTTGGAGGGGACAGTCTTGAGGCATGGAGACCAGTTCAGAGGCTTTTGCAGTGATTTTCAACAGGGACAATTTTGCCTCCCAGAAGACTTTTGTCACATTTAGGGGTGGATGGGGAGTGTGCTACCAGCACTAAGTAGGCAGAGGCTAACATTGCTGATAACATCCTGCAGTGCTGGGGACAGCTCCCCACAACAAAGAATTATCTGTGCAAAATATCAACAGTGCGGAGCTGAGCTTGAGAAACCCTGATTTAGATGTAGGAGAATGGGGGTGGGGGGTTGGGGGGGTGGGGGGGGTAGAGGGGGCAGTCAAGATGACTTCGAATTTCTGGCTAGGATAACCTGATAGAGGTGGACCATTTCATTTCATTAAGATTGTGAATATAGGAGAACAGATAGGGAAGTGGCGGAAAGGAATGTGAAGAGTTCAGTTTTGGAATTTGAGGTGTGCCACATCTAAATAGAGCTATCTATGAAATGGTTGGAGAGTCTTTCACTCTTGAGTGAGGTCTAGGTCTGTATCTCTAGCCCAGATGCCTGGAATCATCAGTTTATAGATGGGAATTGAAAACAGGGGAATTGATGAGATCACCCAGGAAGTAGGTATAGAGTAGAAGTGAAGGGGGTCTACATGGAACCAGAAAGAACATTAACATTATAAGGGACAGCAAGGGGAAGAGGATCTGAAAAGAGGATCAGAAGGAACAATAGAAGAAAAACTAAGAAAGCTAAGAAAAGGGAAGAAAGGAATTGTCAGCAATTTCAGCCTTCCCTAACTCTAAAGTCCGGGTTAGGCAACCCTCCATGTCCTTGCAGAGAGACCCAGATAGATTAGGACTGGTCTCGTCCTCAAGGTGTTGCTCAGTAACTTTGAGGAGAAAATTGCAGTGTAGTGATGCGGCAGAAGACAGATTACAGTTGATTAAGAAGAATCTGGAGGATAAGAAAGGGAAGAGAGCAAATATGAACAACTCTCACAGGAAGTTTGGCAATCTAGGGCAGGAGGGAAAGGGAGTACGTCACTGGAGGGGGAGTTGGGAGTTAAGAGAGAGTTTTTTAAAGACAGTGAAGACTTTAGTTGTGTTTAAATCCTGATGAGAAGCCACAAGAAATAGACAATAAGCCAAATCATAAGTAAAATATATAGTTATTAGTTGGTGAAACGTAAAGAGAAGGGGGATGCGCTTTTGAAGAGTCAGGAAAAGCTGCCTTAAGGGTAGCATTTGAGTGAAGCCTTGAAGAAAGTGAAGGAGCAAATTATGTGGTTAGAACAAAGAGTTTGAAGTAGCTCTCCCCTGGAGTCCAGGAGACAGGATTATTGAAACAGAAGGATTGTTGTACAGTGGTGAGGGTCCATTGAGGTTGAGGACGTTCCATTTAAAGTCATGTCCATCTGCTCAGTTGTGTGATTTTTCCCCTCCAGCAGCAGCCTAAATCTAGGTTCAGGCAAATTGGGCAGATGTGTCATCTCAGAGTTGGGGATTTGCCATGCAGGTGTTAATGGAAGTGCAGTGGGACAAGGGAGTTAAAAATTATGGCAAGACATTAGCTGAAATGATAGAACATGGAATCTGTGCTGAATGGGGGAAGGCAGTGAAGACAGGAAGCAAGCTGACAGGGGGAAAGAATTAGTAACTCTCTGTAAAGGAGGCCTCTGCTGGACTGATTCATAGAGGCAGAACAGACATAGCTCTATCCTGTTTACCCCTTATTTTACTATATACAAAATTAGGCTAGAGAAAGGTAAGTGAATTTTTTTAAGTTCACAGAGTTCAACATTTCTTATATTCCTAGAAACTGTTTTTAAATTCTGCACATGCTAATGCCAATATTAAAGAGAAAACTAGTGGAAAATAGATAATAGTAACTGCGGAAAGCTTTGTTTAAAAATAGGCATCAAGAGGGGGTGGGACTGTACAAACATCTATCACAGCTTTCTTCTAGCACAGCTTTCTTCCTTCCTTTTTACTGTTAGGAACATTCTCAGAGTAAACTATATGAAGAGGCCTGGGACCTTTTTTAGAGTTAAAAAGACATGATCAATTCTTTTAGGTAACATACTCTAAATAGGGCAAACAGGATGAAAATATGCAATAGTCCATATGATACAGAACATAAGCAAGATACGGATATTTTTGCAGTACTCCTCCTAAAAGTTGTGTATCTTTTCCCAATTGAGTCTAAGATGATTTGATATACAAGAGGTCACTAATTAAAGGTTATTCTTGTTAAAAGAGAATAATCACTTACATGTTTAATTTGTATAGTCTAAATTATTTATATATTATTTATATATTCATTCACATATAATTAATTGTAAGCTTGTTAAAAATTCGATTTGGAATAATTGGATTTACCTGCATTATGTGGGTTCCTTAGAGGGGAAATGATAATAAAATGGTGGAGAAACACTGGGCTAGACATTTATTTTCACCTTCTTTGAGACCATACTAGGGAAATATCTCAGTGACAATTTAACTTGCACATTCTCCACAGTCTTTAATCAAAATTGACAACACTTTAGGTAGTGCATTAGTCAGGGTTCTCTAGGGAAACAGAATCAACAGGAGATATCTGTAAATAGTATGAGATTTTATAAGTCTCTCACATGACCATGGAAATGCACAAGTCCAGGTTCCGCAAGCAGGCTGCAAACCAGGGGCTCTGATGAAGGTTCTTTATGAGTTCTTTGGAGACGTTGGCTGTCCAAAGACAGCTGGGAAATTCTCTTTGAATGCTGAAATCACTTCCCCTTTTAAGGCATTCAACTGAATAAAATATCACTCATTGCTGACAGCAATCTCCCTGGTTGATTGTAGATGTAATCAGCCATCTATGCTGTAACTCACTGATGACTAACATCCGTAAATGTCCTTGTATTACAGTTATCCCAGTGCTTTCTTGACCAAACAACTGGGCACAATGACCTGGCCAAGTTGACACATTAGCCTAACCATCACAGATGGCATTGTTGTGAAATATTATTTCAAACATTATTTACTTGTTTGCTTTAGATAGCTATCAGTCGGGGTTCATTTGCAGGAAAGAAAACTCATTCTAGCTATTTTAAGTAGAAATTAATTTCATATAGGGAATTATTTGCTAAAAAGTCATTGGAAGGGCTAGAGGAGCAGGTTCTAGAATAGTGTCCAAGAATGACATCCAGAACAGCACTGCTGAACTGGCTCACTGGGGTGCTGCTTTCTCTGCCACAATCAGGAAGGTAGGTTTCAGATAACTGCCGTTGGGACTTTGACTTCAGGAAGAAACCTCCTTAGCTGTGATCCAGCAATAAATCAGAGTGACTGCCACTATTGAGCAGTGATTCTCCATGGAGTACTATTGGGGTAGGACTTTGCTTTGTTGTGCAGGAGTATTCTATCTATTGCAGGATGTTTAGTGTCTCTGACTTCTAGGCATGAAATGCCAGTAGCATCTACAACAAAAAAGTGTCTGTATATTTCTACCCCCAGTTGAGAAACACTGGTACAGAGCCACACTACACCTGCTAGGTCCACACTGGCAGTCCATTTTAACAAAAAATGGATGTCTCATGTCCATCTCTTGATACCCATAAAGCTAGTGACTAAATATTGGAATAATGCTGGGGGAAAAGAAAGAAAAAATTACATACTGTTTCTGAAGTCTTACAGCTGACCATGTTTGCCAGCTGAAAACAGCAGAAGCAGAAGAAAAATAGCTTTTCCTCAGGTCAGCTTTCCAAAGCACCTAATTATATCTAATTGGCAAGATCTAAATTGCATCTGGGATTTTTAGCTTTTTTAGCCTCTGCAGTATAGAGGACACAAAAGTAGAGAATGGAGGTTGAGTATCCCCCACAGTTTGTTGTATTTAAGTTGCTGGTTAGCCCAGATGATTAGTGTCATGGTGATAATGAAGTCAAGAGAGACCAGCTCTTTGTCTAATTTATGCATTTTCTAAAAGGGGGCAAAAATGGAATTTTGGCAGGGAGGGGAGGTACAGAAAAGTATCACTCTTTTTATGCATAATACTGTGCAGGACATAAACAGGTACACAGTATTATCTATGGTATTCAAATATCATGGGATGGGCAGGGGAATTAAGAAAAAAAATGTCTAAGACTCCTGTGGGGGAGGGGGAAGACAGTAATAATGAAAAAGGATTGAGAAACACTGATCTAATCATCTAATCACACCGATGGCCACAATTCCAACTTCTTTTTTTTTTTTTTAAGGAGGTGCTGGGGATTGAACCCAAGACCTCATACATACAAAGCAGGTGCTCAACCATGAGCTCCACCCGCTCCACACACAATTCCTCTTTTCAAGGAGGGACTAAAAGATCATGTATGATCCATCTTTGTTACTGGAAAGTTGTCTGAAAACCCAAATTACATTAATTTTTTTAAGAGGTAGGGGAGGTAGTATTGGTAGCTTCATCATTATATTTAAGTAGCTATCATTTATTCAGTGGTTTTTTTTGCAGGCTTACTATGTGTTCTTCACTTGGAATTAAAAGAGGAATATTACATGTCCTTTCCTCTCCCCTCCTCCTCCCCGCCATACACACACACTTGAGAAGCTTGCCTCTGATCTGAACTGAAAGCTGCTAATGAAATTTTTTTTAGTGGATGTCACTAGGGATAGATAGTCAAAATTCTATATTTTAAAGTCATTTCAAATCATTCTTATGGTTATGCTACCAACGTGGCATACGGTTAGGTTCATTTGTTTTCAATTTTTAGGGTTTACTTCTCTTTTTAAGTTCATAAACACATATTAAATGTTGAAATGTTTTCAAAGCCAAAATTGTAAAGCAAGGTACATTCAGGGAAATCTAGCATCTCTTTCCTTGTCATCTTCACCCTGCTCCTTCTTTCCTCTAAAAGAAACATTTTAAAAAGTATTTTTTGGTTTGTTCTTCCATTGTAAGTAAAGATGCATGTATATGTCTGTGTTTGTATTCTCCCTTTGTATTAGTCAGCCAAAGAAGTGCTGATGCAAAATACCAGAAATCTGTTTGCTTTTATAAAGGGTATTTATTTGGGGTAGAAGCTTACTGTTACCAGGCCATAAAGCATTAAGTTACTTTCCTCACCAAAGTCTGTTGCCATGTGTTGGAGCAAGATGGCTGCCAATGACTGCAAGGGTTCAGGCTTCCTCTTCCTCTTCAGGCTCCACGGTCCCAGCTTCTTCCAGTATCAGCTGTAGGCTGGGATAAGTCTCATCTCTCTCCCGGGGCTCTTTTATCTCTGGGCTCAGATGCTCTGCTCTCTC
>JAQZBX010001182.1:75385-87578 GCA_029593785.1 Cabassous unicinctus | reverse complement strand
GTAGCTTAGAGCATGTGCCCCAGATAAACATGTGCTTATACTTAATCAATTCCTGTGGGTGTGGACCATTGTAAGGAAGATCTCTTCAAGATGATACATCAGGTAAGGTGTGGCCCAAAATAATCAGATTGGCCTGTAATCCAGATTTTTGAAGTCTTTAAAAGGCAGCATGAAAGTCAGATGCAAAAGCCAGAGGGAGAACCGAGAAGCTAAAAGTCAAGGGAACCTCCAAGAGAATGGAGAGGCCAAGGGAGGCCACCATGTGCACTACCATGTGACAGAGAAGCCAAAAACCCAGGATCACTATCAACCAGCCCCAGAAGGCCAGTGTTTGGGAAGAAAGTATCACCTTGTCTACATCTTGACTTGAACTTCTCCTAGTTTCAAAATTGTGAACCAATAAATTCCAATTGATTGCATGGTATTTGCTTTAGCAATGAGGAAACTAAAATAATAGGTCATACTAAAATTATTAAAATATTTTATATCCTTATTTTTATGACAAAAATGGTTTATCTTTAGATTATAAACTAGTTCTATTCAAAAGTATTTTCAAAAGTTTTTTCTAAAATTTAAAACAACATACAGCAGTATAAATTAAAGCAAAATTTAAAAATTTTTAAAGCTTATTTATATTGATTAAGATATTAAAAATAAGTTGAAAAATTATTATCAGTGTATACACATGTATTTAATCTGTTTGTAACTGCATCTGTCTCTAATATTTTGTTACTAGTATTTTTCTTGAGAAACATTGTTTTCAATATTGTCATATTTTTCTTTCATAAAATTTCCTGGTATTTTCTTAAAGTTTCATTCAATATATACATTTAACTTGTTGACCCCTTCAATTGCCTCTTCTGAGAACAAATTATGCTAAATGAAGGATATCCTCAGTTCTACATTTTAGCAGAAATGTGTACAAATATCAACCCAATTATTTTAAAGTTATTTTCTTATTGCCACCTTGCAGAGTCCATTATTTGACAATTAATTTCATAAGAAAATTTGTCAAAAATGTGTATTTTTTATGATATTTTGGCTATTTCAGCAAATTTATATGCTGCAAAACATTAGACCTTTTCAATTTTATTCCATGTCAAACAGAAAATAAATTCATTCAATGTAAACAGAAGCCTTATTAAAATATTCTTCTCGGAAAATATAAATATTTCAAAGCACAAGCATACTCTTCCAAAATAAACCTTGAAAACTCTCTCAATATTTCTGCAGTTTTCTCCGTTTTGTAGGAATAAAATTCAGTATCTTCTGGTCTGCATGATATGTTTTCAAAAACTGTAGTTTGCTGAAACCCTCAAAAGCTGATGTTGTACTATATTCCATTCATTGAATAACTTGATTAAAGATTTCCAGAAGATTTTGAGCAAAACACAACCAAAATGTTACATAGTTCAAGATCAATTTAGAAAACTTATTTCACTTATGAAATAGTTCTTTATAAGTTTAAATGTATGTAAAATCAGATTAATTTTGTACCATATTTGAAACAGTCCATATTACATGCTACCATTGTAGTGGGTTGAATTATGTACCCCAGAAGAAGACATGTTCTTAATCATAATCTGCATTCCTGTGGGTATGAACTCATGTATAAATAGGACCTTTTAAAGATTTTTTTTTAAGTTGCCAACTGAATCAAGGCAGGCCTTAATCCGTATTCCTGGATGCCTTTATAAATAGCAGAAACAGGGAGCCAGAAGTTAGAGAAAGCCAGAAAGGAGAGAGATCTTGCCATGTGACAGGCAGGAAGCAGAAATGCAAGCACCAGAATGCTACAGATTGCAAGGAAAGCCCAGCCTTGTTGGTGCCTTGTTTTGGGACTTCAGGCCTCTGAAACCATGAAGCCATGAATTTCTGTTGGTTAAACCAACACACTGTGTGCTATTTGTCCCATAGCAACCTGGCAAACTAAGACAAATCATGACGAGGGCACCAGAGTCATCAGAAAAATGCTGTTGTTAGTTCATCTGGGTGTATGTTAAAATAATTTTTGACAACTATGATTTCCATTTCAGTTGCTAGAATAATGCAGGCTGATTGTAACACACATATGAATTATATGTGCCTACAACCAATTATAAGATTATTTCTACATCATCGGTTTCTTAATGTAAAGCTTTATATTTTCACCACACAAAATGTAATTTAGGAATTGTGGGAAGATGGCATTGTATTAGATAGACAGGGCTCAACTCTCTCACAAAAGCAACAGAGAAAGAGCCAAAAGCTGTTCAAGGGACCTGCTTTGGGGATCAGCAGACCAGGGCAGTGCTACACAACTCCAAGGAGGGTGAGGGACAGAAAGATAAAGAAACAGAAACAACAAATGTGAGTTACTAAACCTCCATGGCATCCAGGAAGGGCTCCTCTCCCCCAGCCCAAAGATATTAAGCTGGGATAAAACCCCTGGCTCACTGTAGCTGACTGAGAGGGGAACAGACATCTTCCTCACTGTCGACTATTACAAGGAAAAAGGGAGGGGGAGTCGGGGGCTTTTCTTCAGTGAATTTGGCCAGCAGAGCCTGTTTTGAATCTCAGCTTTGGCCAGACCAAAACACAGGAAAATGGAGTTTGAGACACCTCATTGAAAGGTGCGCCAAAGAGCACCACCTGCTGGCCCATCTGAAAATTCCATGGACAAAAAAACTGCTATTGGTCCTCTCTGTGCCCTAACTCCTGGGAGATCTGCACCCCATTTGTGAGTCCCTGGCATGATTTTGATAATTTAAGTAGGACAATTTTAAAGACTTAGAATAATAAGTTAAACCAAATAGTAACCAAAAAAAGAGCTGGAGTAGTGATACTAATATCGGACAAAATAGGATTTAAATTAAAAACTGGTATAAGGGATGAAGAATGTCTTTATATATTAATGAAAGGGGCAATTCACCAAAAGAAATAACTATACTACATATTTATGCACTTAACCTGAATACATAAATAGATGCATGAGGCACACACTGGCAAAACTGAAGGGAGAAATAGATGTCTCTACAATAATAGTTGGAGATTTCAAATATACCACTCTCATATTGGATAAAACATCTGGACAGAGGATAAGTAAAGAAATAGCTTGAATAATATGCTAAATGAACTAGACCTAACAGACATATATAGGGCATTGTACCCCAAAACAGCAGGATATACATTCTTTTCAAGTGCTCATGGATCCTTCTTCAAAAGAGACCATATGTTGGGTCACAAGACAAATCTCAATAAATTTAAAAAGATTGAAATTATACAAAACACTTTCTCTGATCATAACAGAATGAAGCTGGAAATCAATAATGGACAGAAAAAGGGAAAAACAATAAAATAAATAACACACTTTTAAATAATCAGTGGGTCAAAGAACAAATTGCAAAATAATTCAGCAAAGATCTTGAAGTGAATGAAAATGAGAACACAACATATCAAAACCTGTGGGACACTGCAAATGCAATGCTGAGAGTGAACTATAAAGTTCAGCACATAAATATTGTTGACTTACTAACTCCATGGCTCTATTTTAAAGTTCATTTCAAATTAATTTATATTTAATGAATGTTAACTAAAAGCTTTTTTTTTGAAAGTTACCTTATATCCAGTTTGGAGGTAAAAAGAAATCAAATATTTTTCTGGACAATTATAGTCTAACAATATTATACCTTTGTGGTGGTTTGAATCTGTATATACCCCAGAAAAGAGTATTATTAAAGTTAATCCATTCCTGTGGGTGTGGGCCCGCTGTAAGCAGGATCAAAACCTGGGTCTTAATCCTCTTACTGGAGTCCTTTATAAACTGAATGAACAGAGAGAGAGGGGGAGAGAGAAAGGCACAGAAGCAAGATGCTGAAAATAAGGAAACCTGGAAGAGAAGCAAGAGACCAGCAGATGCTGCCATGTGCCTTGTCATGTGGCAGAAGAGTCCAGGATCACCAGCAGCTGGTCTTCAGAAAGAAAGTATTTTCTTGATGATGCCTTGACTTGGACATTTTCATGGCTTTAAAACTGTGAACTTGTAAGATAATAAATTCCCATGATTAAAGCCAATACATTTTATGGTATCTGCTTTTGGCAAATTAGCAAACTAAAACAACCTTCTATAGGTCAATCTGTTATTTATGGTGTCTTAGTTTATTGACCAAATTGACACTACCATAGATATTTTACTCACCTTTTTTGATTGTTTTAGGTCTACTTACTTTAAGCTCTTTAGAACTCTCAGTAGTTTGCCTTCAAACACAAATATCACCTTTAAAAGTCAAAGACTAGAGTACTCAAGCCATCTACCATTTTTAATCTCCTGAAAGAACTTTCATTCACTTATTGGTGATTCATTTCTACTTCACTTGCTAAACTGATTAATTAGAAAGTTTAAAATTTGTCATACTCTTACAAAATCACTATTAGTAAGGTATGCTCAGTATTGCAAAGCTTTCTTGGTAACACACAACTGCACATGCAACCAATACAGGCATATTTATTTCTTTATAAATTATTTCCTTAAGAAATCACTGAGTGCTGAACCAACTTTGGAACTGCCTATCTCCAAACTTCTTCTTGTGAAATAAATGCACAATTTATTTCCTAACCCATCATTAAGGCTATTTGTTTCAAGCAAAGGAATACTAACAAATATAAGCATGTATATTATAAAAGATGAGAAAAATAATTTTAAAAATGGGATAATTACAACTAATACTTTTAAATAATTATTTTACTTATATTTATTTATGAATCATCAAAAGTATTTTTATTCCTTTAAAATATAATATTTAGTAAGAGTAATTTTATTAAATATGCTTTATTATTTTTTAAATTCTTGGTATATCATTTCATGAAATAGCTGTGTGATGATTTTGTTCTAAGTTCCATTTACTTTAATGCTCATTTTAATGGCTATCACAGGGAAAATGATTTCTTATTAGGATATATAGATCTAAATTAAAAAAGTATATTGTTGGTCATCCCTTCTAAATCTGGTTACTCAGTGTTTAGTTCTAACTACCTATTACAAAAAGAGTTTTAGTTTTTAATTTGGTTAGGAAATGTACATGTAATTGGTCTTGCAAAGTATTTGGAAATTGTTTAATATAATATTTTAACAATTGGATCCAAACTCTACTACAGTTCTTCATTTGGAACACTTTAAAATAGAGTACAAATTCTGTCTTTCATTTTAAATATATACCTAAGGGTGTTTTTATTAGTGACATACATGTTTTTGAGCAACAAAATTACTTAATGATGGAAAAACTTCCAAATATCCATTTTAAAAATGCTTTCTCTACTGCATGATTCTTTCCTTTCTATTTTCCACTCAAAGCAGTTACTTTCCCTGTGTTATGGATTGAATTGTGTCCCCTGAAAACATGTTCACATCCTAATCCCTGATCCCATAAATGAGATACTATTTGGAAATAAGATCTTTGAAATTCTTATTAGTTAGAACGAGGCAAGACTGGATTAGTGTGGGGCTAATCCAATATGACTGGTGTCCTTATAAGGAAAGGAAATTTGGACATAATTGGTAGGAGATGGAGAGAAACGGCACATGATGGAAGCAGAGATTGAGCTGTGCCGCAGATTGCTGGCCAGCCACTGCCAGAATCCTGTAGGCTTCAGAGGAAGCGTAGCCCTGCCGACACTTTGACTTCCGACTTGAACCCTCCAAATCTTGTGCCCTCCAAAACTCTTTTTTATGCCATCAAGTTTGGGGTACTTTGTTATGCAGCCACAGAAAAATGAAATGCACTGTTAGGTGATCAACTGTTAAATATTTATTTACTTACTCCTCTTTTCATTTTTGAGGGGGTTGTGTATTATTATCTGCTAGATAGCATGTTATTAAGTGGCATCTCTTTCTAGTTCTCTCTCACCTTCTCTTTCTCTCTCCTCTCTCACACACAAAGGCACAAGTGTGAAAATTTGAAACACTTTTCTTTTTAATAAAAGAACAATAGTGGTTTGACAACTCTTTCAACTATGTTTCCAAATGTAGCCCAAGAAGTTCTGTGTGATAAAAAAAATTTTTTTTCACTTTGGATCTTATTACAAAACATTGTAATAAAGAAACTATAATGTTTTAAATGCCTTTATTTTAATATAATTAACCACATGTAATACTTTGAACATTTCTGGCCTCAATTTCCCTACTAAAATAGCTTGCCTACAAATGATTCAGTGAATAAATTTCATGTGTGGTGCTATTTCTGTATCCTTATGAGAAATTTGTGTTAAGTCAAAGTAGTCACTCTATCAGTAGTAAAACAAAATTCTCCAAAAACAAAGTTGTTTTAATTAAAGGGGTAAACATTTTGTTAGGACTTTATTTTGTCCGAGGCTGAGTATCTCAACACAACTATCTGCTCATCATAATCTAACAAATTCCATAAGTTAAACTGCTAGAAACATCTGTATATTCACTGAACTATGGAACAAAACTTTCACATGTAATTTTTCTTTATAGTCATTTGTTCAAGTCTTTATCATGCTTATCTTTGTCTTTCAAAAATACCTGCTGAGCTAAGAAATGGGATTTTGTTTTTTTGCCATACCATTTTGTATATATTAACTTCATCCATTTTGAACTTGGCTGTGAAAAGCAGTTTTTTTCAGTGCTATTTGGTGTTGGCTTCCCCTTCTTCCTCTCCTCCTCCTCTCTCTCCTCCTTCTCCTACCATCACCTCCTCCCTTCATCCTCCTTCTCCTTCTTCCTTCTTTCATTGTTAAATAAGAATGCTCTAACCATTTAGTTTAGTGAAATTGTGTAAAGTGCTCATTTGAGTCCCGTGTGATTTTATTAAAAATTTCTGGTTTTGTTCTTTGTGTTCTGGATATTTAGCTCTAAAAAGCCTTCCAATGTACTATGTCTTCCTATTATCATTAGCTAATCACCCAAGGTGCAATATACATAAAAAAGGAAGATAACCATTAAAAGCAGTGGGTGTAAACCCAAATTTCAGCTTCTTCTTGATGATTTAAAAGTTTTGGTCTGGTTTTTGGCATGTTTTTCCTGATTGTTTTACCTCAAAACCTGGTTGTATTAGTCAGCCAAAGGGGTGCTAACATGAAATACCAAAAATGGGTTGGTCTTTATAAAGGGTATTTATTTGGGGTAGAAGTCCACAGATACCAGGCCATAAAGCATTAAGTTTCTTCTCTCACCACAGTCCATTGCCACATGTTAGAGCAAGACAGCTGCCAACATTTGCCCAGGGTTCAGGCTCCTTGGCTTCCTCTCTTCCCGGGGCTGCATTTCTCTCTGGGCTTAGCTCCTGTTTCCTCTACAAGGTTAGCTGTAGGCGATCAGGTGAATGGGTTCACTTCTCTTCTCCTGGGGCCTTCTTTCCAACATCAAAAGCTGCTTCTCAAAAACTGCTTCTCAAAACTGTTCTTGCCATGCCTTTTATATTTGATTCCCCACCCACCAAGGGGTGGGGCTCAACACCCTAATCATAACCTAATCATGCCCAGATTAACAGATCAGTTTACAAGCATGATCCAATTATAGTTTTGGAATTCATAATTACATAAAATTGACCAACGGTTACACTGGTTAAGAAAGAGCTTGTATTAAGCCTAGGAGAAGTGTCAGCTCTGCTGTTATTTTGTTGCTTGTCTATACATGCATTATTAATATTGTGTTCAATTTGTGGTTTACTTTCAAGGAAATTTTTAAGACACTTGTCTATTTTATGAATATCAGAATAAATTAGATAATATAATCCATAGTTATATGCATGCATACATTTAAAAATATCACAAAATGCTGAAAGCAAACTGCCAAGGTTGCTCCTGTCAAATTGCACATTGCAGAATGCACACTTTCCTTCCAGAATAACTCACTGGCTTCGTTTGCCAGAGTTTCTATGACAAGTACCACACAATGGGTTGACTTAACAATGAGAATATATTGGCTGATGGTTTTAGAGGTCAGAAGTCCCAGATCAAGGCTTTAGCAAGGCCATGCTTTCTCAAGAAGTCAGGGAGGGTTTTAATGAGGTAGTCTTCAATCCTTGGGGTTCTTTACCTTGCATCTCTGCTTCCATCATGTGGCCTGTTCCTGTGACTTTTGTCTGAAATCTGGATTCTCTATTGTTTGATTTCTCTTTATAAAGCCTCCAGAAATAAGATTAAGGCCCATACTACTTCAATTTGGCCAGAGCAAAATAGGATGTAAGAAGATGCTATTTACAAATGAGTCCACACCTTAACTGATAATACACCTTCAAAGGATGCTATTTACAAATGGGTTCACACTCACAGGAATGTGGATTAAGATTAAGAACATGTCTTTCATCTGGGTATGTGATTCCTTCTCTAATACTCACGTGGCATATGGACTGATGGTCATCTGGTCTATGACCTGGTGAAGGCATCATGTCAATACACAGAAAGATAGTTAAAATATGAATATAAGTTATAATATTTTATTCCCACAACCTAATGTATCACCTTGATCATCCTCTGCATGCACCCCCCCGACACACACACACATTAGGAAGTTGCATAACAGTTGCATACTTAAGTTTAATGTAATCTGGTACAAGTTATCAGAGGATGAATTCAGTCATGTTAAATGCATGTAAATAAGGCCATAGAGGTTATCCATAGATATTCATGAAAGAAGACCAATCTCTTTCATTTAAACAGAGACATGTTGCTGTACAGTGGCTCTGGACACCATATTTATGTGGGTTATATCATGTTATATCATAGAATGTAAATTCAGGGTGATGTAAAGATACCTATACCATTAACTGCCCCATTTCCTGGAAACCCCATATACATTTGGTTTTTTTAATTTTTTTAATTTTTAAGAGCTTTATTGAAATAAAAATTCACATGCCACACATTTCACTTGTTTAAAGCATAAAATTCAATGTATTTTTTTTTTAATTCAGGAGATTGTGTATCCATTACCACAATCTAATTTTAGAACATTTTCATCCCCCCAAAAAAGAAACCTCATGAACATTAGGAGTCACTCCTATTCCCTGCCACACACCACTGCCAGACCCCAGATAACCCCTAATGGATTTTCCATTTCTATACATTTGTCTATTTTGGACATTTCAGATAAATTAAATAATACAATACATGGTCTTTTGTGACTGGCTTCTTTCACATCACTCAGAATGATGTTTTCTAGGTTCATCCACATTATAACATGCAATAGTACTTCATGCTTTTTTATTGCCAAAAATATTCTATTGTATGGATATACCATATTTTATTCATCAGCTGATGGACATTTGAGTTGTCCCATATATATCTATATTATGTGACATGCATTTTTATATGATGCTGTCTCATTGTCCATAATTGACTGAACTAAAATCAGGTTCTTGGAAAATCTAGAAAAATTACTCTTCCCTATGATTTTTGAACATTTTCAAATGCTGACGTAAGACTTTTAGCAGTTACATTTCCCAACATATAAAGAAGGCTGATCTACTGTGAGAGAGAATTAGATAAACATACAATATTTTTCTTGCCAAGCCAAGGAGCAACTATAGCAGTGAATCACTTTTCTCTTTCCTACTCCCTAGTCCTCACTACCACAACAGGAAGGAGAAGAGATAGGGGAAGAGGAAGGGGAGGAGAAATGAAAGAGCAGATTCAAATCCATCTCGCTATAGCCCAACACGCCCTCAGGGAAGGAAAGGAAATGATAAATATGATTAGAGATGAGAATGAATTTTTACTGTAAGCTGAATTGTTATGCTTAAAAGTGACCAGATAATTAAAAATAAAAAAAGATAAAAAGACTTCAAATTTAGAGAGCAGCTGTGGCTCATGCAGTTGAGTGCCCACCTCCCACACTGGAGGTTCTGGGTTCAGTTCCTCATGCCTCCTAAAGAAAACAAACAAATAATGAGCAGACAATGAGCAGACAACAAGCCAAAAAAAACAACAAGAATGAGCAGACAACGAGAAAAAAACAAGGAGCAAACAACAATGAGCAGACAAAGAGGAGACGAGAAAACTACGAGCAAGACAATGAGCAAAACAACTAGCAGACAACAAGCAAAAACAGAAACAAGCAGGGAGCATACATGGCTCAAGCAGGACAGCACCCGCCTCCCACATGGGAGGTCCCAGGTTCGGTTTCTGGTGCCTCCTAAAGAAAAAACGAGAAGACAACGAGAGAAAAAAAAAAAAAAAAAGCGAACAGGCGAGGGAGCCTTGTTGGGGGGTGGGGAGAGTTCAAGTTTAGACTGCTTATTAAACTGGTTGTATATGCACCATTTCTTCCAACATTCTCAGTCATTGCAGAGGAAAACATGTTTGTGTGGGGGAGTGTGTATGTGTGCATTTATGGAGAGGAAATGGGAAGCTTTTACAAAAGTGTGCAAGATCATAGAGACAATCTGTTCCAAATACTCACTCCTGTCAGGTGATCAGAAAACAGACTCAGATATTGTGTCCTACCAAGTACACGTGGCCTTCTAAAAGTCATGGATGGCTCTTCCCCTGAAAGATCAGTTCATTTGTGTTGCTTCAGGGCTTTCTGGCATTTTCTCAGCTACCATATATCTTTTTTTCCTGAGCATTGACAATTACTTGAGAAACCTCTCACAAAACTATGAAATAAAAACGTTTCTCCTTTAAGATGAATCGTTGTTAATCTTTTGTCCAATGCTTTCCTAAGAAAATGGCGAGGTAATAGGAAACAGCTATGTGCTATTCTCACCGTTAGTAAACATTTGTATGTCCTTAGTGATCGAGGCTCTATGCTTTGAATGTCACTATTTCCATGCAAACAGGGAGTACCATTTCGCCTGTGATGCCTCATGCCTCACTTGATTACCTTACTGCACAGGTCTTTGGATATCTTTCACCAGGCAAGATTTTCAGTCTGTCTTTAGTCACCTGTTCATGGCAGGCCCTGTGACAATCTATGTCCTCCTGCTGGCATCCAAGCAAACTCTTGAATGCAGTCCTGAGGAGGTCACACCAGATTTTTTATTTAGACTTTTGAATGAAAAGGGTTGTTAATCAAGTATTTGTGATGTTGAGAGCAAATTTCTAATTGTTCACATAGGTTTTAGATTTTTTTCAGTAATATAAAGGATGCATTTATCATTTTAAATACTACCTTTAACCTGATATTTATTATAAAAGGCCACATTTTAAAATATGAGGGCAGCATCTTTATTACTATACTATACAATATATAATTAACTCATAAATGATTCAGCTTAGGTGGCATAAAAAAGAATGATAGCACAAGTCTTTTTAAGAGTGTGTTAAGGTTATGGTCATTGCTACTGCAGTCTCCATGATACCATTAAAAGCCTTCTTAGTTGCAGCTCTGAGATATTACTATTTCATTCTAAATCAGTGGGTATTTTATATGTAAAATCCTATTACAGCCATTATTAGAAAGTCAACAGAAGAAAATAGAATATGTGCTTTGGATAACACATACCTATATTTTGTCCTCAGAATGTCCAGGTATAAGCTGCATTAACTTGGGCTTGTATTTAACTTATTTAAGCTGTTTTATCATCTATAAATTGGAAAAAATAATATCCACCTCAGAGAGTTGTTATGATGATTAAATAAATCAATATACGTAAAGTGCTT
This sequence comes from Cabassous unicinctus, assembly GCA_029593785.1. Classification (NCBI taxonomy): domain Eukaryota; kingdom Metazoa; phylum Chordata; class Mammalia; order Cingulata; family Chlamyphoridae; genus Cabassous; species Cabassous unicinctus. The sequence goes on along the minus strand of JAQZBX010001182.1, from coordinate 75,980 downwards.
AGAAGGGTGTTTGATATATACTTAATAGATAATTAAGAGTAATTAGTATTGCTAAACCAGAAACCAAAATTTTGATTTTCCAAAAACAAATTTAATCTCAACGTACAGGACCTAATAGTTATTTTGTTTGGGTGTACCTTATTTCTATTTTTCTAAAGTATAGATGATATTTGAATCAAAAACAGGTATTATTAGCTAATAATAATCTGAAAATAAAATACATTGTATGAATCTGAAATTTTCTTAAGGCTAGCCTCTGCTATTTGTCATTTATTTTGCCTTACTGTACAAAGCAATGTAAGTATCAGCTTGATTCTGCCTTCTGAATTGGGGAAAGAAATTTGGTGGAGAAAGTGGTATAAAACTCAGGCATCTGCTTTTTTCTTCTTTCTCAATTCTTTTCACTTAGTGTTCATTTATATTCTCTCCACTCCCCCCATATAAATTCCTTATCATCACAGAGGAGAAGAATCATTTATTGTTTAGTAAATTTTCACAGCTGGGCATAGTAGGCACTGGGCTTCCAGCCATGAACAAGAAGGTCCTTCCCCTCATAGAAATCATAGATTAGAGGGGAATCCAAATACAAGTCAGG